>JANEYF010002040.1:0-92044 GCA_029963845.1 Rhamnusium bicolor | reverse complement strand
TTTAATAACGCACACATCAAACACGATTTACTTTACATGCAAATTATGATAAAGCTTTATCCAAATCTTTTGAAATGGTGAACAATGTAAATATGATATTACAGATGTTAACAGATGACCCTTCTTGTTGCCGAGAAATTTACAAACATTTTAAGTCAAATTGAATAATATTAGAAAGTGCCAAATGATGGACGTGCAAGTGAACGATATTATGTGTATGCAAATACTACTTTGGATGTAGAACGTTCATTTTGAAAATACGCCTTAATATATCTTTAAAATTGGTGAAGGTAAGGTGGGCAGAAAGAAGAAAAAGAGACAGTTTTAGTCGACGTTTCGTGTATATTGTATTTGCCTTAATATTTACATCCCGGAGTAGAAATTTGGTAAAGAACACTATAGAAGTTTTATTAATGATGCAAGTGTATGCTGGACATTATATAGGAGGTAAGTCTTTGTAAGTTACACTATGCCCCTCATCGACGCCAGTCAATTTCTAAAACGAGCCGGCTTTGCCATTATTCTCAAATAAGCATTGTTTAAATAGAAAAACGGAAATTGCGTTTTACGATAATCATTATTTCAATTTACATTAGTGCCATATACTGCCCATATATGGGCAGTAAAGTACACCCCGGATAAAAAGTTCAAAATTCCACACATTACGATGTATACTCAAATTGTAGATAAAAATCAGTCTATATGGAAGAAAAATCAAGCTTGCTTAACATAAAAAAATAGTGTAAATTAGTTTAGGATTAAAAGTTTTAAAATTTGAACGTAGCAAGATGCATTTAAGATGCAGTTTGAGTTTAATAAAATGTAAAATAAACTATTTACTGTGTTTTTTCCCAAATCTGTTCCTTAAATCTCATTATCATCGCCATTTCTTAAATAAAAAGATCTCTTTGCAAAAGTATGAAAAATCGATTTTGACTGATGTGCTCTTCACACTGAACATCTAAAATTAAAAAGGTAACATTTATAAACCAAAACTTGTTCGCTGTTTCATAAAGAAGGTTTCTGATTAATAGATTCTAGATCTAGCCAATAAAAATACAATATTTGACCCTCCTGAGGACACTTTAGTCATCGGTCATCCCTAAAACTGAGAAACAATATTGTATTTGACAAGTTAAAGTATTGAGGATTTTATCACCCAATTTGTCTTCCTTAGAAAGTGGAGACGGTGCGAGTTAATGTTTGAAGTGTTTCTTTTATGGAAGTTATATGTTGTAAGGATGCCCTTTTATTTTACTTTTATATTTTACGGCCTTTTAAGAAGTTTGCTTGTGATCAAATTAATTGATTTGCGACACTCCTGTTTTACATATTCAATTGTTTTACAAAGGACACAAATCGTTGTTAACCTATTTTAAGAATGCTGCGACAATACTGTAATTCTTGACATAGGGAAAACTTTTTGACATGTTAGAGATAGAAGTTAATTGTCCTATCATATTTTCGCATTATGCGTGATATAATACCAAAAAAAATAAGCTGTAGTTTCTGGCAATGGCCTAACACATTAAGCTTTTACACGTAAAATCGGCATCGATGTGGAGTCGTCCACCTCTGCGATATATAACATGAAAGATGAATAATTTTTGCGTCTATAAATATGTAATACTTTACTTGTAGTAAAAAGAATGCAAGTAACTGAAACCTTTTCACTTAGATAAATGGAACAATAACCTTATTATGTACGTGTTAGAAATTTAATAGTTTTAATAATAAGAAGAGACAAAACATAATAAGTACTAAAAGTAGTGTATCTGAATACAAGATACCTTGTATTTAGGTTAGTGCTGGACTGATAATCGGTAAATCAATTTTGGATTATTCGTGGTTTTATACAAAAAGAAAACCGGTTACTCGTATAACAGGATATTCGGATATTATCTATTATAGACCAATTGAAATTATACCCAACTTTGCCAAAATATTTGAAAGTATTGTATCGTATTATGTATCCAGTCATGTTGTTATGTGATAGCCAGCATGGCTTTATCAAAGGTAGGTTAACTGCTACAAATTTGTATAATTTTACTCAGTTTGTCTCAGGTGCACTTGATAAAGGAAAGCAATTAATTAAATAAAACTGAACTGATTTACGAGGTTTTTTTGAGCACCATAAACTATAATTAATAAATTAATATGTTAATTTTTTACTGTTTATTTTTTTTAACTGAAGTGGAATTGAGAAAACTTCTGAATCATCATCTTGCGGTATTCGCTGTAGCTCATTATTGTCCAGTTCACTACTCCAAAGGAATAGAGCAGAACCGGAACGGCAAGCATGTTAGTCGCAGACACCTTGTTCTTTCCCGAAAGTTCGGAATACCAAATCTTTCGGAGATGGTATCTGTACTTACCGCGAAGAGGATCCTTTATTTGTTTTACATCCTGGATATGCCTTGGTTACACATCCAGATATGTATGGGTCTGTCCGGCATCAAGATGTATTAGAATGCTTCCGTCTGCGAGCTGCGCATCTTCAGGGAATTCCCCGCATTGTCCTCTCTTGAGGTGAACGACTGCACATTTGTCCAACCCGAACTCCATACCAATTGCCCCCGTGTATTCTTTGACCACCCTAAGAGTGATTTGTAGTTCGGGCTCTCCAGAGGCATAAAGTTTAAGATCATCGATGTAAAATAGGTGGGTGACCATATGCCTCCAGTCGCTGGGTGGTCCACATTGATATCCGCGGGTTTGGTGGAGCCCAACAGATAACGGTAGCAGTGATATGCAGAAAAGGAGAGGACTCAGGGGAGACACCCTGGGAAACTCCTCTCCTAAATGCCACCTGCTCTGTCGTGACCCGCTGTGCACTTGATGTTATGGTAAAGCAACTTTCCAGAGCAGCAGCAGTTTTTCTATGCATCTCACTAGTGGTTCTGGTACCGCAAGACATTCGAACAAGTGCAACAATAGCTCGTGCGATGTTGTATCAAATGCCTAGCAGTAATCAATCCAGGCCATCGATAGATTCCGCTTGCATTGCACAGTATCCTGTGTAATACAGCGGTCTATCAGCAGGCTGTCCTTGCAAACTGCCACACCCTTCTTGGCACCACGCTGTTCGTGTATCTGCTGGAAGATCAATACACTTCAGTGTTCTAGCATGCAAGAAACGCGCAAATATCTTGTAGCAGGAGTTGGGGCAAGTGATCGGCCTATAATTCTTCGGGTCAGAAAGATCCTCCCTTTTTGGGGATAAGTACAGTAC
The DNA here is from genome assembly GCA_029963845.1 of Rhamnusium bicolor. Taxonomy (NCBI): domain Eukaryota; kingdom Metazoa; phylum Arthropoda; class Insecta; order Coleoptera; family Cerambycidae; genus Rhamnusium; species Rhamnusium bicolor. Next base: position 88,812 of record JANEYF010002040.1, on the reverse strand, counting down.
GTCCTTCCACGAACCAGTCCGGAATCTATTATTATAGCTGCCTCTCGTTCAACTATGAATTGAAAACTCGAGCCAAACGACGGTGAGTGGACGGAAATTTCTTCCATCAACAGTTGTTAATGCCATCTGGGCCCGGGACAGCGAAGTTCTTGGTACCAACAAGCGATTGTTGGTCTTCCTCCGTACTGATTGCCGGGCACACTTCTTCTGGCTCTTCAAGTTGACTGTGGCACAGCGCCTCGAAGTGTGTAATTGCTGGAGTGTCGCTGTTGAATGGACGAGTCGTTTCATAGATTCTTTTCGAGAAGCTTTCGACGTTTTCTACAGGCGGATCTTCTACAACACGCTGTGGCTCTTGAAAGAGGCGGGAAGGATTCGTATGGAACAAATTATTTTGCTCCATACTCTTCACCCGCCTCTTCAACGTTTTCTTTATAGCCATGAGCGGTCGGATTCTATCTAGACAGTACTGCTTGATGGTAAGCATCAGTATCAGATTTAGAGTATGGTATTGAAGTCTTAATCCGGCTGCTATGCGCCGGATTCTGGGAGTACAAACTCTACCACTCTTCGTGCATTCCACCACAATCTGGATCCGAGATGCGTGTTGTCTGGCCCATTGCATCTTGCATTCGATTTTTTTGTACACGCCGCCTGGCTTTCTCGATCGAGTTTAAAGTGTTGTTTGACCTCCGGGAACGAGAGCCTCGTAGCTTTGTACATGGCACAGTCGATTTGCCAGATGTCTGCATCTTATGGAAGTTCCTCATCGATTACCGCATCCATTCTAGACAGATCTTGTGGCTTTAGGTTAGCCCTGTTGTTTAGGCCAACTCTTGTCCTTAAGTCTACATCGGTGAACTCTACAGAATGTTTCCCATCAGGTACTAATTTCTGCAGTGGAACTGCGGCCGGCAGTTCTTCAAGCTGACGGGGAGCCCTTACGTAACCTGTCCTGCGCAAGAAGGATACTTGATCTCTCAGATGTTGTTGAGAGAAGGCGCGACGCTCTGGTTACATTTCGCACTAAATTGCATGCAATCGCGCCATGTGTCCCCTTCGCTCAGATTCGCTAATCTTGCGGCAGGTCAGCAAGTAATCCCGAAGTTCCCCCGTCCACTTAAAGCGTCCTTGTCTATTGCGTCTGCCATCATTGAGACCTTCCGGTGAGGCCCCTCCCACCTGTATCTGGCCCCCATCCACTTGGGGTCAGTCGTGAGTGGTCCTTCCTCTGAAATTGTATGGAACTAGAGTATTTGGAGTATCAGCCCTGATACCCCAAGGCCGACATTAGTCAGGCAGATTCCTTTGTCTATATGACAAATTTGTCTCTATCTGTCCAGGGTGCACCGCGAGGAGGTTGCCGTCCTTTGCACCCCTAATAAACATAAAATAATAAACATTATTCCGAGTACACCGATTATTAGGACGACCATTTTGACCGAACAGCGTGGGTACAGCACATGTAGCTCATATTGGAGATCGCGACATTTGGTACGTTTCTCCACCTCTTTCAAGGTGATGTTTTTCTCCGCAGGTGCCGAGAACTCGATGACATACATCACCTTGAGTTGATGGTCGAGGAGGACTTTGTCAGCCTTGTTGGCATGCATTAGCCTGACCACGGAAGAGTAGTTCCAGTAAATCAGGCATTTCTTGTTCTCTACAACAGACCCAATATCTCCAGGGACGTAAGGCAGCATTGGTGTCTGGTCTACCCTGTACGAGTGCCTTAGATGGTAGTATAGCACTAGTAACGCCGAGTCATATCGGTGGATGTAAGCCGAAATCGCGTATACAGGGCATGCAGATAGTATGTGTATGAGGGATTCCGGCGCCTAACGGTAGGTCCCGTAGTTGATGTCAGGAGCCTCTACACGCCACACACGGCTGCAGTAGACCAAGGTGTTGATAACACCATATTGGCAGGCCATAGTGATTCCCTCGGTCCCCGACTTACCTTAGAAAGGCGATTGTCAGCCTGGTGGATAAACCCAATGTTTCTATATTCTTATGGAAGACACCATGCTGGGGTTTATTAAGATGCTGCTAAAAGAGATTTTCCTGTTTGGCAGCTCTAAATCGGGCTTTCAGGCGATTTGACTGAAGTTCAGTAACTGACTCTACATCAGCACCTCGCCGGCTACCTCGCCTTGTGTCGAATGCGAGACTGACTTCATCTGCTGCTCTTTTTTCTGCCTTGAACAATACTGCTCCCACTCCTAGAGTTTCGTGACGTTTAACAAACAGCAAGTAGGAGATATGAGCTCCTGAGGATGTTACATGCCATATTAAGTACTACTCTGCAATGCGTACACTCCATGCTCAAGAGTCTTTGGCACCCCGTTGACGTGGGAGGTACACAAGAGAAATGGACAAACTAGGATGAATAGTTCTGTGAATATTCATCATCTTGCGGGTATCTCTGTCTAATTGACGCAGCTCATCTACTCTTAAAGAGTAGAGCAGAACCGGAACGGCAAGCATATTAGTTGCATACACCTTTTTCTTCCCCGAAAGTTCGGAAGACCTAATCTTTCTGAGACGATGTCCGTACTTGCCGCGGAGAGATTCTTTTATTTTTTTTACATCCTGGATGTACCTTTGTTGCACACGAAGGTATGTATAGATCTCTCCAGCATCCAGATTTATTTTCGATTAGACTTTCAGGTTAGCTTTTTTTATTTACGACATAGACGATATTTTCTGTTTAATGTAGTGCAAAATGGGGAGAAGTCGGTATCTTCCGAAACAGTATGCGACTAGATTAGGGATTATCCTGAGTTGACTTTTAATGGTGTGGAGTAGGTATGTAAAGTGTGTGCAACTCTGTTATTTACGTCATGTCACAAAATTTCCCAATGTCTAATTAGTTTAAATTGTTATTTATGGTACATGTGAGTAAATAAATAACACCACATAAATTATACAACCCATGAATCCAAAAGCCGAAGCTGTCTAGAAGGGATTGTACCCAAAAAAAAATAGACATACAACCATGCCCACCGCCATGCTAGTACCTGTCGCGGGGATTTGAACTTGCAGCTACGATAGAAAAATTTCTAGTCACGCGTGCCAGCGCTCTGGAGTAAAGATATACTTCATTCACAACTGGAATGATTAGAGTGGATAAAATATCTTTTGTTACGCTTGGCATACAATATTTTATCCGATTCCTCTTTAATTTCATATATTGAATTTGAAATGTAAATTTTGTAGAGTTTTTGACAGTAATCAATTTGACACTTTAGGCCGGTGATTGAATTTTAATAATATGACGCAGTGATTGCAACGTAAACTTGTGTTTGGTTCCTGTTGTAACTTGGGCTATTACTGTAGCTAGGGACGCTGTTATAAATAATTTAGTAAAACTCGTCGTTTTAATAATTTGTAGCTTTTTGAGTAATGGATATTATTTGTGAGTGCAACCTAGAAGAAACTAAGGATGTAATATTTAACCTCTTACCACCTATGGAAAAAATTTAAAAAAATTAAAAACTTCTTTTCTTCTACTATAAACCCTCAATTATTTGGGGATCAGAACTTCCTCGCTGTATAAAACTCGACGTGTGGTGGAGTTTGTTAAAGTAATTTTTATTAAAAACAATTGGTGGAATTCAAATATTTTTTTCAGACATTTCAAATTTTACAATTCAAATTTTATTTGCATTACAATTTTAATTTATACTTTATTTAAAATTTGAAACCATATATATGGTTTGTATGATTTTTATAATCTTTAATTACGAACATTTTTTTAGTAGAAATAGAAAAGGGCCCGTACCAGGGACCATTTTTTCAACTCAATCTTTTTTACCTCAGAATTTTACCAAATTTGAAACCTTTATCTCAAAAACTGTACTTGAATATTGTATTGTCATCTGACCTTAATAACTGTAAAATTTCATATTGGTTGTGAAGTGTTTGAAGATCAAATTTGAAGAAAAACATTTGGAAAAAAGAAAAGAAAACTACATTGTGAGTTAAAGAAATGCATGTAAAAAAGAAAAAGGGTTTTGTTTACTGAAATTGAATGAAATGGAAATATAATAACTACAACAATTTTTTGTTTTTATTATTTTCTAACTTTATATAAAGGAAATTCCTACTTAGAATAATTTATTTTCTTTAAAACTTTAATTATCTTCTATGAGCCACTAATATTTTTTCATTAGGATATACTAACTTCCATTTCGAGGTTTCAAAAAGTCACCTGACGACAGAGATAGAACCGGTCTGTGAATGTTTTAAATTTTGAATTATAGTGAGTACTTTTTTTTTTTTTGTTTCACTGATTGAGGCTGACTAATGTAATTTTTTTATATTGCGACAATAGCCGGGGAAAATAATGTTTAAACAGATGTACATTACTTGGCAGTTGTAGTTAGAAAATAATATTCAAAAAATGTTTGCTATTATATTTCAATTCATTCTATTTGTTAGAACTCATATTTTAGTGTTATATTTTTTATTTTTGTTTGAAAAGATTTACAAGACATCTTTTAGAGGTATTTATGTTGAAGTCTACCTTATGTGGGGACACACCAATTTATAAACTTATGTTAGTTAACAAAGGCTATATAGAAGTGAAAATATTGAAAGAAAACATATTGAGGAAATTTTAATTCAAGCACCTGAAAATATTTAAATTTTTTGATTTTAATTTCATTTTGATAAAATGTTGTAATTTTAGTTTTTCGGTATTCTGGTGTATGAAGTAGAGAAATGGATGAATTTACTGGTATAGTAGAAGAGACTGTACATAGTACTAAGTTTGTATGGAAGTCCCGTAAAAATTTTAGTACTGATTTGCCTAACCAACAGAATCGAGTGAAGTACATATAGGAGAGTCAGAAAAAGTTGGATAAACATCATCATATTCTGGACCAGGTGTTTTAAACGCCATTTTCGACACCGATTTTATTTTGTATATATTTCGGCTTCTGTGGCAGTCACACTCATCATTTAGGTGTCTAAATACACTAGCTTCCCAAAAAGAAAAGTATTGCTGCAGCTGATAGAAGTATTCACATAGCTAAAGCAAGAGGAGAAACCATGAAAGAGATTTTGCAATATGATCTGTTGCCAACTAGTATGTTGTTAGATAGTAGTGGCTACACAAGTAAACCTGTAAAGCATGTAATATTGACTGAACTAGAGAAGAAACTCGATCAGATACAATACTGTTTTCAACAGCGTGATGTCATCGATACTGCTGTCATAGTTAATTTCATGTCACAAATTCGACAACTCAGAACTAAGAATATGCTAACTTTCAAAAATATATTTGTACAATTGTGGACTAATACAAGTAACTACAAGAGAATTAAACGAGTAGATTTTGTGTTTGACAGCTACATTGAGCAGTCACTTAAAGAAGGTGAAAGAGAAAGTCGGAAAAATGCTGATCCAATCGAACTGATAAAAATCAATCAGGAGACCCTTATTCGTATACAGATGGACAGATTTTGGTCTTCAGGTAAAACAAAGAGATGCTCCAATTGGCTGCTGCTACTAGTTTCATTGAAAAGGCAAAAATGACTAACTTCACTATAGTGCCATATGGAAACATCACAGGAGAGAATGACAGCAGGGATGCATTAATGGTAATGAACAAAGAAGTTCAAACTTGCTCGGACCTTCGAACCTTTGTTGAAGAAGCAGATAGCAGAACCATATGTTTCATACTGTCCAGTCGGGCATAACATACCTTATAGTGCTATCAAATGACACTGATGTCGTTGCTATCATCCTTCGATATATATTTGAACTATTCAGTAACGGATTGCAAGTGGATCAAAGTGAGAGTGGGTGATAAAATACGCTATGTGCCTCTACACACACTTGGGAGGTAACTGGGAGCTGCACTGTGCAACACTTTCATTAAGGCCCACATACTTACAGGTTGTGATATCACAAGTCAGATTGGAACAAAAACATCTGCATCGCCAGAAACTTTACGACATCGATTTGCAGAAGATACTACTCAGTCTGAAGAAACACTTGACAAAGCAGAAGAATACCTTGTTCAAGTTTTATGTCCATCATCAAAGTGTAAGACATATGATGAACTTCGTTATTCATTACACAAGCAGAAACACATATCAGAGCTATCACCCTCATCTTTTTCAATAAGAAATGGACATATCCCAAGATGCTTTTTTTGTTTTACTTAAATACTGAAACCAATCACAAAGCTATTTTTCTGATACAACCATGCAGCTGACAGATTGTGGATGGTGCAAAGATGCAAATGGTGTGCTAAAGCCTGATCTGTGCCTTAACAAAATGCCTTCTGAACTATTAATACAGTGCAGTTGTAAAGAGTTATTCATTATAAATTATCCACCCCTTATCATCATTATTATTGCCTATATTTTTTTAAATGGGATATCCTGTATATTATTAAATTTTTGGAATGATCCTTTATTCCTGATTTCACAAATATACCATATGTTACCGCTACTATATATCGTTTTTGAATCATTAAACGTCGAATATCTTAGTTAAACTAGTTACTGTAAATATGGACAAGTTAAGATTATTAAAGTCAACTATGAAAATGACAAATAATAATATGTTTGATAAGTGATATTTCTTTAATGAAATAATCAAAATGGTTTACAGTGAGGAAGAAAAAGTCCAAATATTTACTTGTTATATACAAAATAACAAAATAACAAAAATAAACGTGCAGCAAAAAGAGCATATAGGGTGTTGTATCCAAATCCTCCAACACCATCAGAAAATACGTTCAAAGATATTTACCGAAAGGTGAATAATATCTCCAGTTTTAGTAGAAAAAAGCGTGTAGTTCAAGCAAACCAGGAAAAACAGTTAGATATACTGCTTCATTTCGAAGGTAAGCCCATCCATATTTATTCGCGAATAGACTTTTTTGAAATATTGTATTATTTTTTAGAAAATTCTGTATGTACTATAAATAATACAGTCGATCAATTAGATAAAAGTTGTTCCAAAATCCAACGTACGTAAAAAAATAACAGCTACAGACCATATCAAATTTTACTCGTACAAGTTTTAACAGAGGCTCATAAAAGGAAAAGGTTGGACTTTTGCCGCCAGATGATTCAACAGTTTGATGAATCATCCTTCTCTACGGCAGGTGTTTTTAGTAGGAAAAATCGAAGATCGTGGGATAATAACCACTACAGAAAAAGATTGGTAAAACAAATAAAAAAATCAGGAAGAAAAACTGTTAGCGTCTGGTATGGAATTTTCAGAAACAAAATTGTTGGGCCTATATTTTATGATTATACTTTAACTGGAGTTACCTATCTGGAAATAAATATCCCGGAAGCAGAAAATATTCTTTGCAGAATTTTCCGGAAACCGAACTTGTTGATATGATTTGGATGTAGGGTGAGGCAACTCCTCATAGTATCCTACCCGTTCAAAATCATTTGAATAATGTATTCCCAATATGGATAGGGAATAATGCACCTATTAAATGGCCACATAACAGTCCAGATTTGACCCCTATGGATTAATTTTTTTTGGGATTTCTAAAAGACATTGTCAATAATAATAATAATGAAAGACAGGATTCGACTTGAAATAACCAATCTGAATGTAAATAAAGAAGCCATTTCCGGTGCAATTATAAATATAAGTAGACGTTATCAATTATGCACTGACAATAATGGTGGACCCATCGAACATCTTTTATGAGTTACATTTATTTATATTTAAATTTCCTAAATAAATCTTTGTTACCTAGTTTGTAGAAATATTTGGTTTTTTTCTTCCTTACTGTAAACCATTTAGATTATTTCATTAAAGAAATGTCACTTATCACACATAGTAGGTAGTTGTCATTTTCATAGCTCACTTTAACAATGTTAACTTTTCCATATTTACAGTAAGTAGTTTAACTAAGATATTCCACGTTTAATAACTCAAAAACGGTATGTGGGAGAGGTATGATATATTTTTGAAGTCACGAACAAAGTATCATTCCAAAAATTTAATAATATATGGGGTATCTCGTTTAAAAAAATATATTATTTTTTTTGTATCCCCTGAAATCTGCACGATACTGTACTTTTGTTAGCATTTTAATAAAATTCAGTCATAACCACACAACTTTTATTTAAAACTTTTTTTTCTGTAGGCAATAATAACGATGATAAGGGGTGGGTAATTTATAATGAATAACCCTGTACAGCATGCGCTACTAGTAGATGTAATTGTAATTTGCAATATTTGATATGCACAGAGTATTGCAAATGTGGTGAACAATGCAAAAAAATAGACTGAGAAAAAAGTATGTTTGTTTCACACTCAGTTTTCCTTAACAGAGTTTACTGTCTATAAAAATGTTGTGCAAATATAATATATTTTGTAGTGTAATTACTCTCCAAATAAAATGCTGTATTCCACTTTTGTTCATATTTTTATTTAAAATCCAAAATAACTGATTTTCTTTAATAAATAGCGGTCAGGTAACTTCACAAACCATCTTAATCGATTCCTTGCCCTTAAAAACATATATTTAGACACCTAAATGATGAGTATGACTGTCACAGGAGCAGAAATATATACCAAATAAAATCGATGTCGGCCATTTTGGAAAATGGCGTCTAAAACACCCGATCTAGAATATGGTGATGTCTACCCAACTTTTGCTGACTCTCGTATATGTACTTCACTGTATCACAGATTAATCTGTGACTCTATTATGTTGGTTAGACAAATCAGTACTAACATTTTTACGGGACTCCAGTATAGGGACAGGAGTATACGGGAGATAAAAACAAATAAATCGCATCCGATCTATCATGTTGATGTATATAAGAAATAATATGTGACTCTGTATTATTCAACCAGTTGAAATCAAAACGTTTAAAAAATACCACGAACAGTTGCAACTTCCTTAAATCTACGTGAACAGGAACAATATACTGGCGATTGTTTTCAACGATCCTGAGCCACCATTCTAAGTAACTCTAGAGGTGATTTAATAACTCTTAAACGTATGGTGCCTGGATGTCGTCTAATGTGGCTGAAGGTTATATCGATGATTCATTGTCCAGCAAGATTGAAGTCAGTTCAGGGGAGTTAAATCATCAATAGGTGCCGGATATATTTTGCGTTTTTCAGAGCCGGCATTTAAAATATAAATACAAATATGATGTCTTAATGACTGATAGCGACCTGCAAAACCGATGAGCTGCGACCTTAACTCTTGTGGGCTAAACTATATACTGAATAAGATTTACAGGAAACAACTACTCAGCAGACAAAAGCCCCGACCGTCGTTGAATTAAAACTGCCACTCTTATTTGGTAGCTAAAATCATTTGTCAGTTCGTCTCTAGACATAGACCTGTTTCGAACTTGTTATGTTCTCGTCTGTATTCCATAAGTAATAGAAAAGACAAATAATAATAGCAAACTAGGCTAGCCTAAAGCAAACTAAGCAAGATAGACATAGTGAATGATAAGTGTATCCTTCTGGTGGTCAGTGCTACTACCCGTCAGATATCGCTATCAGTCACTAAGGCATCAGTGATGTCTGACCACCAGAGGGATACACTCATCACTCACTATATCTGTCTTGCTTAGTCTGCTTTAGGCTAGCCTGGTTTGCGATTATTATCTGTCTTTTCATTACTTATGGTAACTGCTCCATTGGGAGTTGAAAAATGGCTACACAAGACTGCGTTTTGACTGGTGGGGGTGTTGGCGGAGTAGGGGTGTTTCCTGTAAATCTTATTCAGTAAAAATCCATAGACTTTGAAAAAGGAAACAGATTCATTTCCGAAAAATCAGAGAAACATATATTTTTTTGTCTCATATTAGTTTTCAAGAAAACACCATCTGACTGATCATTTGACGTAAAAATCACAAGCGCAGAGGTTTGTTTTTCCAGTAGCATACTGGGACTCTAACAGGGTTTTTAGATAACCAAGAATTATTTATGTGGAAGAAAAAGAAAAATTTAAAATGCCACAAATAACCTTTAGACAATATTTCACTCTATTCTGACAAGGAAAAATTCGTAAAACCTGGTCCGTCAAGGAAGTGAAGGAGTCTACAAGAAATTATGTCATTAGTGCAAGCGATAGTCTTACGGAGGACACCACGAGAAAAGTGCGCCACATATTCTATCTCGTGGTGGTGTAGATATGGGCATTTTTAGCCAATACACATGATAGAGTACAATTTGTGGCGCTCGTACGCCAAAACTCTTTACTTAACCAAAGAATTCTAACAACATAAATTATCGGAAATTTTCTCTAAATAACTATGTTTACCGTAAATTGAGCAGAAAAGAATATATTATCGAAAAATTTATTTATGACGTCATTTCTTCAATATGGCGGCGCGAGCGATAAAGATACGATGTGGCGAAGTAAGTAAGTAAGAGCATCTGAAAATATAGAAAAATGTGAAATCTCAAAACTCTCTATGAAAAACTACTTGATTCCTGGACTAATAGTTAATAAACTCATTTTGTATGAGATCTGTTAGCTCAGAAATTTAATTATAATTGACATATACAGGAGTAATTATTATATTTATTTTAACCTGTCGTATATTTTCATTTTATGCTGTTACTGTCACAGGTAATGTTCTAAGCCATACATGTGTAAATTTGTCGCTAGCAATATCGTGATGATTTTGCATATAATACATTTCAAATTTGCTGTATTTCTAGTTGGGTACTTTACAGGCTGCTTAAATTAACCGTTTTGTTCTATTACATGAAGTGCGCAAATTTGCCGGCATTGGTGTAACATTTTGTGGTAATTGTATTTCATTTGCATACACCAGCAACGAGTATATATATATATATACGTATTAGCATCATATTATCGGATGAAGTTAAATTAATATGCATATATTGTACCCCCTTTCGCTTTAAAACGACTAGGGGAGAGAAGGTAATAGGATATTCATTAACCTGTTAGTAGATTTAACCTAATAGTAGCACGTAAGGTTATATGTTCCTATTCTCTGCATTATGCGTCATATCTCCATTAAGTGTCCTAATTCTTTTAGATCCTAATAGTTCATTAGGTTCAAATATATTGACACTCCACTTTAAGGGACAATATCTCAAAAATATTGAATAGAAGAAAATTTAAAAATTATGTCCATCCTATGTCTGTTCTAAATCACTCATTGAAATTTGACTTAAGTTAAACAGTTCTGAATATTTGCTCTTGGCTGGTGTTAAACTTTTTTTAAAAAGATTAATATCACTCTACTGAGAGTTGGATTTTTTTTAAATGCATGTAATTATGTGTGTAATCTGAATTATTCCATTTCCCACTCAGCACAAAGTTATCGATAGGACAATCCCAGGATGTAATACTAGAATATATGGACATTCTCAGATTATTGTGCGTTTTCCTCAGGATTTCCATAGAAAGTACGGATGAGACTGTTGTAGATGTCTTGAGAAAAACCTCAGGACGCATTGTTATATATTCCTGGGATATTTATAGGCATTTCCTAGAAACATCCCAGGGATGACAATCTTCGAAGAGAATGCTGATTATTTAGATTCCTCTTCTGCATTAGATTAGTTTATAAAGATATCTTCAGGATGTCCTTACGGCATAGGACATATGATATAGCTGCTTGCAGATTTCTTAACAACAACCTCAGGAAGTGCTTTTCCTGGGATGTCTTTATGTAATGATCAAGATTACAGTCACCAGTATCATGTGAATATAGAAATAAAAATATGTTACGGTTATAATTATAATAATTTCATTATAAATTTATATTAAACCATATAAACATATAAACACCACAGAAATTAGACAACCACCGAATCTAATGCAGGAGCTACACGTGCAAGGGTTACACTCGAAAAAACGCGGACATTCACCATTCCACCAACATTGCTAGTGCCTTTGGCGGGATTCAAACCTGTAGGACGATGGGGAGATTATCTTGTCATACTTGCCATCATGTGCTCTAGCCAACTACTCCACCAAACCAGCGATAATAAATATACTTTTATTTCTATAGGGGCATCTAATTTGGAATCGAAAACTATAATCCTAAAATTTGCTTAAAGATATCCCAAGAAAAGTATTTGAGGTTGTTTTCAGGGTATCTACAAAAGTGTGACTTGTACATATTAAGGAATTCTAAAACAATGTGACACTCTAAAAGTGTTTATAAATACTGTCCAGAAATTTGCTCTATCAATTCGAAGAAGTTAAAAAATTATTACTATTATTAAGTGAGATTACTTCGCAACATCGGCGAAACGTTACTTGAATTCATTATTTAAAACTTTTTTTGTGTCACATTATACAGTAACAATATCTTTACGTAGTTTTTTCTTTGTGGAATTAGTTATATTCATTTATGGTCAATTTAGAAAGTGAAATATATTTAAAATAAATTCTGTTTACAATACTGTCAAATCGACCTGAATGATAAATTGATTACCAAGTATCATATCTGTACACTTTTTGGGTCTACGAGATAATAAATACGATTTAATTTTTTTATTCCAACATTGTAGGCTGGCTTTATGATATCTTCTGCTGTTTCTTCTTTCTTTTCGCATAAAAACCATGATTTCAAAAACAATAATTGCAATGTTGAACGATATGACATAAATGAAAAGTTACATACCACTTAATGATGCTAGAAATAGTGGTTGTTGTTTATAAGAAATACGTATGTTGCTTACTCTTAGGACCCTACCTGTGTTATTTGTAGTGTTTTCAAATTCTTTGTACATATATCTATAATATTTTACCTAAAAAATAAACTCTCTCTATGGGAAAATCATATTATGTCGGGTTATCTGAGATCAAGCTATTATGGACATCTATAGGAATTTTATTTAAAATAAAAAATATCATACCTACATTGGGATTTAAGACATGATTTTTTTACAGCACTGCGCACCATAACGATATTCTCCAAGCGCACGACTCGTAAATATTTTTATAATACTACACACAAACCAACTTTTTTCAATATTTGTGTTCAGGGGTCCTATTAAGAAATTTCTGTGCATTTTTCTGGCATTTGATAATTTTCTTTATGCGATTATAAAATTATTGATGTTATTATCAATTAAAAATTTGGTATTCAAGTCATCTTCCAAAAGCTTTTTTTGACAGCCCAAACAAACATGGATGATCCTTAGAAAATGAGTATCGAATAGGTTCAGAAACAGTAATGTTAGTGTATTGTTCGGAAATTATCTAGCAAATCAATCTAAAAGATTTACATGCCTATATTTCTTTTCTTCGCTACTACACTCCTTTCTGCTCAAATCTCCGAAATTTTCTACAATTTTTTGAGATTCAGTTTGTGAGAGGAGGGTTTTTATTCTGAAGTACTTGGTACATTTTTACTTCTGCTTTTTTTAGCCTAGAACGATATTAGGAATTATAAATAAAAATATTAGACAGTGTGTCAAGAGCTCTATTTCTTTTGTGGTTCTCACAAAAACGAATTGAAAAGTATCCTTTTTTTTCGTGGATAGCTTCCCAAACTTTCAAGCAATAAAGCCACAAAAGAACAACTCACTCAGTTACTTCGTTTGGTTCTCTAATAGTTAAAAATGATTATTTCTTATGTGTATTTCCTTAACTGGCAGCTTTCAATTTGATTACAATAAAGTGCTATTAAAGGGACCTACTAACATATATTACAATTAGCTGATTTAACTCTACTACAGGCTGTTAGATAAATTTTTTTGGTCGTTTCAGTTGTCCCATTATTACTATACAAAGGAAACAGAATTACGGCCATACTATGTATTTAATATTGAAAAATTTTATTCATGGAATTTGGCCGGTAATATGCGTATATGAGATAGATGGGAATAATAGGTATCATTATTACAGGTAACTAAAGTTCTTAACTTGACGGCAGTCTACTTTACCACGTCTAAATCAAATTAAAATAAATGAGCGACTCTTTACTCCGGTTTCCCCTTTCCGTATTCCCTTACGCTTTCATGCGTAAATTAACAAATAATAGCTATCTCTAAAGCGATGATAGCAACCGTTTAAATTTAATATGCGATTACAGTAAACAACAACAAATTATCAGGAACATTTAGACATTATAGTACGCTTTACTCGAAAATCACAAAATTTCAATATCCTAATTAGAGGCTTTGCATGTAAATATATGTTTAATGTCTAAATAGTTTACGGAAATGGAATTTTCCTATTCCAATTCAAAAGCCAATCGACAAAGTAAAATGTAAACGTTGTTGGTTTAAACATCAAATTAGAATTTTCGGGCGATTAAATTCCTTTTCTCATTGAAATGACGAAAAAGATAAATACATACATACGTACATATTTCTACAATTTAGTTTTAACCCTAAAAAGCTAATCTAAGTAAATTTTACGACACCCAAAAATATTTACTTTCCTGTCCTTGTCGCGTGGGCTTCGCGGGGCGTGCGCGTCCTCCTTATATCCTTATTTTCACACTGATTGTTTTTCTAATGACTTTGTGTGAATTATCTGAGTTACATCGCTGCTGTGTAGTACAAGTCGTACATTTTACAAAAGCTTAGCCTTTCTGAAACTTTTGCTATAGGATAGTTGCTTTCGAATTTTATTTATGAACATTATTGCACATTTATGTACTTTCACTAAATTATATCTAAAAATTGGGAAAATAATAGACCTTTAACCTACACTGAGTTAAAGAGTTGACTGAAAATATTATATTTGGATCAGATGAAGTAGAAATAAGCGAAGAAAGTGAAAGTGAGCGGAAGATCATTTAGAAGTTGAGGAATTTGGTACTCTGGAAGTGATGTTCCTTCTAGCAGCGAGAGCGATAAAGAAAGTACCAAAGAAAAAATAAGGGAATTTGAGAAACCAACTAACAGTATACGAGAGTTAGTAAATGCAAATATTCAGGAAGAAACTATAGAAGTTGAGGATTTAGAAAATACGGATCGAATTATTCAACCTGAGATGCTCATAAGGGAACAATTGCGTTTGTAAGGAAAGAATGGCTATGATGGACTACAGTCCCTAAGAAAAGTAGCAGAATTTAACACACATTATGAAAATAAAATATACTATTTCTTATGTAATCAGCTTAACAGATTTTAGCACGAATCTACAGAAAAATGTTAGATACCAGTGGCACTAGGGCAATGACAGACTAAAAAAAATTAAATAGATTAATATTTAGCCTTGTTAAATTTACACTTATTTTGATTTGGTAAGCTCTTGGAAAGGCAAGAGAAAAACATAATTCTTGAACCTCCTCCTAAATCTTTAAAATAAATAAACGCATCTACACTGAGTCCTCAACGATCAACTGATAGTACTTATATAATTAGAAGAGTTCACGTTTACCATGTAGGGGTCGATAAAATACAACAGTATAAACGACTTTCTAACACTGATTATAACATCAAAATATCAAGGAAAAGATTTGCCTTTGTCAATCGATATCAATCATTTCACAATCACTTGTACGGAACAATGCAAGACATGGGCCAGACAAGTTACATGGAACTGTAATGACTGTATTCAAAAATATGTTGGACAAACTAAACGATCAATTCAAACTAGATTCAAAGAGCATATGGCCCATCTCAAATATGGTAGAACAGATAAGTCTAGTGTTTCCTAACGTGCATTTGACAACAACTATAAAATAGATATTAGCAATTTAAAAATAATGAGAAATGTAACAAAAACTAGAAATATTAATATTGTGTTACAGGTGGCACAGTGCACTGCAGATATATAGACCCAAAAGTTGTCAAACCGTGAAATAAATGTCTGCCGTTGAACTGTCGACTAACATGAACAAAATATGACATAGTTGTTACTATTTATTTTTATTCTCGAGCCGTCTACACACTGGGACGTTTGCAGGAAAACTGAGTAGTGAATAAACATGGCCTAAATCTTGCTGTGCGTGCTTACACTATGCTTACCTATGGGAGCTCAGATAAGCCACCAGTCACGTACTTTGCGGATGATTCACTAAGTAGTACATAATATTCCAAAATTACGGATTAAACGATTACGGACAGCCGAGTGGGTGGTAAAGCACTTATAGCTATTTACTCAGTACCGAGGATCGATGGTTCGATTTCATCCTGGTGCAAGTTAGAAATTTAATTTGTAATTTGTTTCGGACTATGATAGGAGAGTGAATTTTCGATGACCTAAATGTAGTTCGGCGTCGATAACTGTGTGGCCTCGCCTCTCGTTACCTAACACAAAATTCTAGGATCTCTATGGGCTTATTTCGATTATTCGAGAGATGGTTAAGAAATTAAAAGAAAGCAAAACAAACAAAAAAGTCACAGTTGGTTTGAAAACGGTGCGTCACATTGGTATCCATTAAATAAAGTACTACCACCATCTTCTAGAGGAGATAGAGCCACAGCTGATAGACAGTAAAGAGTAAATGGAAAAAATTCGTATTAAAAGCAGTGCTGAAGATGTTCAACAATATAGTGATTCCGAAAAGTAGAATAAAGACAACAATAATAGAAGAAGTAAATTACTACGTTTTGAGAATGTGGAAAGTGCGTCCTTGAGAAATTAGTTCTCTTCTAACAAATTGACGGCATAGGACGATAGTTCAAATAAATATGCTATTTTGCCTGCGTTTCGTTTATTGTAAATATCCCGGAAGAAGTTTATGTACAATAAACGAACCGTAGGCAAAACAGAATTTTAATTTGACCTATTGTTCTATTACTGACAATTTGTTAGAAAATTACTACATTTTGCTTTTGTTTACTTTGTATAGTTTATCCAATATGAATTGAAACACTTCAATCTAAAGTGTTTATACCAGGAGGGCGCATTTCCCTCTCACCGTCAAAGAAATAGAGCGCAAATCGTGCTTGTATTTATTGAACGATACCTCTACATTACATTCGATATGAGAATGTGGCAATGCAGTGGACCAGATGTGAAACTCGGGCGGTAGTGTCCGAACTTTGACGAATTAAGTCGTGATTTGAATAGACTACTGGACTAGTTGTTTATATTGACCGTACAGTGCAGTTTATGTAATAATTTTGGATAAATAGAATTATTTTCTGAGGTATTTATAGAATTTTAGTGATCTTAATAAGTGGTTTTAGTAATATTTCAATATTTGCATCAATTATTATTATTAACATGGCTTTTTGGCTTTTTTGGAGGCCCTTTAAAACGCATGAAAATGAATTATCTGAAGAAAATATTGAACCAGTCGCGCCGTTAATTGAAACTAGTTCAGTGTTTAATAAGAACAAGGATTTACATGGTCAATGTCAGCGTCTTATTTTAAATATTTATGAATATTTAAAGATATAAAATATTGAAACGACAGATAGGGACTTTGTAAATGGAATTCATGAATTAACTTTCGACTTCTACGATTTATCACGTTATTAAGGAAGGGGATGTTATAGATCACTCTACGAAGCGGAAAGGAAAAAATCGAAAATTTTTTAGAATTGACGATATCTCGAAAGACGCTTTTCGACGAACGGTTTCTAGCTTCTATGAGAAAAATAAAGTACCAACTTTAGAAATGATTCGTGATAAATTGCGTGATTATCCGGATTATAATTATAAATCTTTGAAAACGCTACGAGGTATTTTATTATATTGCGGCTTTAAACACAAAAAAATAGATAATCGAATGGTTATAATGGAATCGCGACGTATCGTTGAACTTCGACGAGAATACTTACATGAAATGAAAGAGTACCGTGAATTAAATAGGCATATAGTATATCTCAATGGGACCTAGTTTGACACACACGATGTTGTTCAGTACGGTTTGGTAGATGATCTAAAAATTGTAGTTTGAATACACATTGCTCCAGAGGAAGGCTCGCGTTATAATTCTTCATGCTGGAAGAAAATACGGTTTTGTACCCAACACATTGTTCTTGTCGCCAAAAAACATAACACAATCCTCTGCTGATTATCATGAAGACATGACTGCGGGTTTGTTCGAAAAATGGTTCGCTGAACAGCTTTTACCTAATATTTATCCAAATTCGGTCATTGTTAAGAACAAT
Source organism: Rhamnusium bicolor (assembly GCA_029963845.1). Lineage (NCBI taxonomy): Eukaryota > Metazoa > Arthropoda > Insecta > Coleoptera > Cerambycidae > Rhamnusium > Rhamnusium bicolor. Next base: position 70,785 of record JANEYF010002040.1, on the reverse strand, counting down.
GCTTCGTATCAATCGCGTTTATTACATAAAATACCTAATAATAGTACCGAAACATTTTAAAATTTATGAGGAATAAAAATATGGACATCCCTGAAAAGGTTCCGATAAAGAAAGAATTATTAAAACGTATAAAGGAGCATAATTTTAAAAACGAATATGTAGTTGATCTTTGCAAGAGACACGCTCAAACGCTCGCGCGGTTACCACCGTATTATTGCGTATTTAATTCGATCGAGATGGTTTGGGGCACTATAAAGAAACATTTACGGAAATGCAATCAGTCACCAACTTTAAGCGCAGTAGTACTTGATAATATACGACAAGTAGTAAATGATGTGAGCAATAGCGACATATGGGGAAAATACGAAAGTCGTGTTATACAAAAAGACAACGAGTATCCTATTTTGCCACCCGTAGCACCAATTATTATTCAAACTGGTGACGATTCTAGTTCAGAATATTCTTCTGATAATTCAATTGCTACTTAGTATTTTTGTTTAAATGCTTTTTTTTACGTTTAATCGAGCCACTTAGCTTGAACGGTTCAAGAGATTTATAATTGATTTTATTTGAGTTTTTAACAAATTTTAAATATTTATTTCTTGTTTTTTGTGATTCAATTGCCACGCAGCATTTTCGTTTAAAAGTTTTTTTACCTTCAGTCGATGAACGGTTGAAGAGATTTATAGAGTTGATTTTTTTTGAGTTTCTAACAAAATGCAAATATTTATTTATTTCTTTCTTTTTGTTTTATTTGTTGTGTTATATTTTATTTGAAAAAGTTATTTAATTCTCATTTAATAACATTCCATAATACTAACACCTTCCGTATTCCTATTCTATCCTGGCAAAAAATACTCACACCTCCACGTTGGTTTTTGCCGGATGGTAACATTTTATACAAAACTCAGTATCAATTTTTACAGTTTGTAGAAAATGTCATTAACTAAGTTAGTAAGTAAGATTCTTAACTTTTATTCAATCATCAAAATTGCTTATTCAACTAATATGAATAAATAAGTAAATAAATAAAAAGGTTATTATAGGTATTGTATATACATATAAACTCATATAAAATAGTAAAAAAATATTCGTCTTATTTTAAATAATTAAAAGATAATTCTAAACCTTTTTGGTCGACGCTCATGGATATGACTAAATTCCCGTTGTTGGCGTTTTTATGCTCAATTCATATTGGAAACACTATAACTATTTAAGTTTAATTTAATTGAGGAATATTATACATTCCCTTTATCACATTTTTTTCAAGAACCGAAGTCGAATTGGAATAATATAAAAACATCTTTTACCTTCTTTTGTTATTCCACAAGTAAATTTATGAAATTTTATTCGCAAGGTCGGCCGTCATTTTATTATCAAGGCCAGCCCTCTTTTCCAAGGAACATCTATTATCACATTACATTTTCTGTTTAAAAAAAGTTTCCTCTAAAGTCCAAGGAATAGGGCGCATGTAAACCTAATCTGGTTGCCTTATTACAAGGTACAATATCTGCAAACAGTAAATTTGTATTTATCCTTCAACAAAAATTACAATTAATCTTTTTATCTGAGAGATATACTCCCTAAAAAATTGAAAAAACAACTATAACAATTCCACACTTTATTTTGCAGAAATATTGTCATTTTTATATACAGTTCAAAAGGAACTTGTAGCATTTGACTTGATGGGGAGTGTACTTATACTCTTCTACATCAAATCTGCACTGGCAATATTTGCTTTACGGACGATCCTCTGTTTGGTTTTATCCAGATTAGGGAAGGATAAGTATATGGAGCCTGCTCGGATCTGAAAATGTAATTCAGCATGTCCAATAAATCTTTAACTGACTGGTAAATGGTGCGATAAAAATCACCTTATAATAAATTTTCTTGAAAAGGATTCTGTAGCATATAATATATACTTAACATATAACATATACACAGAATATTTCAACAGGAAAAGATAAAAATACATTAATTGCTTTCTTATACTTAATAAGGAAGTATAGTAATCGTGATTTTTTTCGATCACGAGATTTTGATTAATATATACGTTTTGAACCCTTCTGAATCCATTCTGACTATTTTCCGAATGATGTCTGTCGGTGCGTGTGTGTGTGGATGTGTGTTTAGGTGTGTGTGTGTGTGTGTGTCTCAACGAATTATAATGAAGAAACATAATTTTAGGAAAAAATCTGTCCGCATGTCTGTAGTATCGTACTAGCAGTCACAGTTTTTGAAATAAAGCTTTAAAATTTGGTACACTAGCTCTAAAGACTAAAGACAATGAAAAATTCGGTGATGAGCAAAATTGGCCAGCTGAAAGGGGGTTTACGGGTCTCAAACTTTTTTGTATTTGACTTTACAAAAAAATATATCCTTGATGAAAGATTATAAAACATGTCTACTATATCAATCGATTAAAATATATTTTCCAAATATTTAAATAAAGCTGATGTAAACTGAAATATTTTACACATTTGGCCTCATAAAATGGGGTTAGGATAAATTTAACAGTTTGACGTTTGAAAGGTCTAATTTAGTTACAAAAATGTCAGTGTCAAAAATAAAAAATTGTTAAAATATATGACATGAATTATTATTGAAAGTTTCGAATACCGCTGAAAATTAATTATTTAAAAATTTTAAAGAAACATTTTAAGGTACGCTATTAAAATTTAATTGAGGTAAGTAAATACTTAAATAGAATGATTTTTATAAATCAGGATGATATATACTGATATAAGAAAGTTACGTGCTGGCCACATCAGATATTTTTTATATAAAAATTACATCAACTAGTTTATGTAAATGTAGTTTGTAAGAATATAATAACAATAAGGCTTTTTTGTAACTTAAATCATTTAAAACATACAAAATAATATATTATAATAAAATAATGTAAGTGTAAAATATTATATTATAGTAAGATTATGTGCAAAAGAAGCTGAATCTATCGATGTCCTTAATCGATTATCGATATCAATCACAAGCTACATTTGCTCGAATGCCTTGCGCTGCAAGCATCATTAGTGAGATGCAGACGCTGTCGGGAAGACTGGCTTCACGAAAACATTAGGTGCTCAGCTTGTCACAACAGAACAGGTGGTAGTTAGAATAGGAGTTTTTCAAGACGATTCACTGAGTCCTTTCCTCTTTTGTATATCTTCTACGTACAAGCGGACAATTAGCATGGAATTCGGGCTGGACAAATATGCTCAAGAGAGGACGTTGGGGGAATTCTCTGAAAATATGTAGCCCACAGACTTCTGTCATGCCAGGTATGACATCTTGATGCTGGAGACAGCTGGGAATACATACCTGGATGTACTGGAGCTGGGGATGCATAACTTTTTTTTTGTGGGGGGAAATTCTCATTGACAACCTGCGAGAGGATGTTCCATTTCGCAGGGTAGTGTCAGGCTCTACTGGCTAAAACCTCTCCATGTCGGGTCTTTCAGAAACCTCCTGGAAAAGCCAATGGCATGACTTCAGAAGGAGGCCCTTACTTTACTCTGCATGAATAGTCCCTATTCATCAGCGTCCTTTGCATTGATGATCCTCTTACATATATTGCTTATTTCTGGCCATCCAGTTCCACTTTTTAGCCTTATGTCAGTGAAATTTCCTTTAACAATTTTTTCCCTATCGATGCTTCTGTACCTTGTCTACATTTAAAGATAGTACGATCAAGTGAATCTATCGTGTTGCAGTAGGCGCATATTATGTCATCTTCCGTCTTTTGTATTATTTTTAGGTATGTACGGAAGCTACCCTGTATAGTGAAGACTTGACTCAAGCAATAAACTAGTTTCTCATGTTTTCTACCAAACTATTTGTCGACGTAACTTATTTATCCCACGTCTATCTTCCGTTGTCAGCCTTGTCTCACCCATTTTGACATCACTCTATGAGCCATTTCCCATTCTGAATTTTATCCATTGTATCCGCCCCGAAGTTAAACGACCTCTCAATGGCCAGTAGGTCAACCGAGGGAAAGAAGCAATAACTTGAACAGCCGCTGCCGATATAGTCTTTTATACACCACATATCCTGAAAAGTGCACTTCTCTGGGTCTTAACGAGTCTTCCTATTCTTTTCTATTTTTAGGGCGTCAATTCAGGCTGGAGATACAGGATTATCGAGATTATCGAGTTTGAAATTCTCCTGATACTGGTCCTGGAGCCTTTTGTTCTGGGCATCAATTTACCCAATGCCATTGCCGCTTTATCTACTTTATTGGCGGTCAATTAAATGTGATGGCTCCAGCCCAGCTTTTGTCCATCATAACTCCCAAGTACCTCATTTTGTCCTTGACTGGCATGAGCATCCCGAGGACGTCTACCATCATATCGGACATTTCCTTCCTACCTGTGAGGGCAGTTACCTCTATTTCTCCAGGCGCCAGGGCGAGTTTGTTTGTGTGCATCCATCCGTTTGCTTTATTGACGTTTTCCACTGCTTTTTCAACGAACACCTCTTTCACTATTGTCTGTTACTACTGCCACTAAATCGTCTACAAAAGCAATCAAGCGTGTATCTCTACGAATATTAATGTTGACCATTCCAACATATAAAATAATCCATAACAGTAGCTCCAAAATTGATCCTTGAAGGGCGCAACATGTAGGGTTTCATCTTCTGGTAGGGTTCCATCTTCAATTGTCATCTTCGTATTGGTGAATTTGCTCTTTATTAAGTTTACGAGGTATCGAAATACGAATTGCCCCGACTAAAGAGGTCCCAATGCGGTTTTCTTTTTTATTCATCTCCACCCCTATCCTTTCTACTAGCACTTCGATCTCATTGGGCTTGAAGCGCTACCTCTGCTCAACTTTTTACGGACACAGTAATCAATCATTCAACGATTCATCTTCTAGGACCTTCCATTCTTGTGATCAGTCCGCCAAACCTAAAGAGACGAAAGTGACGTCAATCATGCTCTCCTGTCCCCTCCTGGCGAAGGTGGCCTCTTCTCCTGAGATTGATATAAGCTAGTCATGGGTGGCTAGCCAGTCTACTAGTGTTGAGCCTTTGGTATCTTCTGTAGATGATCCCCACAGATGGCTTTTATCGTTGAAATCACCAGTTACTACTATGCCTTTTGGAGATAGACACATGAGTGTACAAAATTGTCACATCCAGGATTTAAAACAAATAAAGGATTTTCCTTTCGGTAAGTACAGACACATACTCCGAGGTGTGGCCGCACCTTTAGAGTTAGTTCAGTAATTGTTAAATAGTTGAAGCGCTGGCTGTCAGCCTGGTAAAAGAGTTAGTAGAACTTTGGGAGCATGTCCATCAAGCTGATTACTGACACATGCGAAAAATTTGCATCTTAGTTGTATGTATCAGCATCGGCCAAAATAGAAATTATAGTTTTCTTACTAATTCGGCGATGTCAGATATTCACTATCGTCCTAAAATTTACCTTCCCGTACTACTTTCTGATATTCGAATCATTGGAATTATTGTAAGGGTAAGTAGGCAGTAAATTATTTCTATTTAATTATATGCGGTCCATTTAAAACTAAAGCGTACGTGGTTGCTACAACATCACTCTGAATGATTTGGTCTGCTGTACTTTCGAGGAAGGACAAGGTGCTTGCGACAAACAAACAAACTTTGGAGAGTAAATTGGGCAGTGGATGAGCAGCGCTAATTAGAAATAGATCTCTGCAAGACGATGAGTATTCAAAAAAAGTATTGATCCTAGATCGTCCGTTCCCCGTACGTACCTCCTAAGTCAATGGACCGATTTTTCGAAATACAAACTGTTCGAAACACTATGACATGAATTTTTATCTATATATGAGATCTAAAATTACTACATTTTTCTATTCTTTATGTATCTTAAGGCGGCTGCAGCTCGATAGCCTCACCTTCTGGGACCACCAATGTGTATAAACATTTTTAATTGTGTTTTAGAATTTAATATAAACCATGTGGTTGTTTACAAAAATATAATACGGAATACCAATACACAATAATAAATAAAACTAAATGTACGCTGAAGTAATTCAAGAAATTTCAGATTGCCTTCAGCAATTTCATGGCATAATAAATCCTGGGCTCAACATCAAGTCTCGCACCATCGCATTTAGCCAGGATATAATTTCTATCTGTAGGCTTAAGCTGGATGGCGATATTGGCGTTATCTTAAACGGAAAATAATTAACTTACATGAGCGTAATAGGTTATCATGTGCTGCAGCTATGAATAACTTATACTTGTGGTACATGCCGATAAATTGTAAAATACAGTAAGGTGAGCTAATTCTACAAGATGCTATTTTACTCTTATTTTTTCCAAATAATATCAGTACTGATCACACAATAATAACGATTTTAATTTGTATTATAACTACAAGGTTTTTAGACAGTTGTACCGAAGATTATATAGTGTATAGTAAAAGTATGGAATAAATTATTTTCTTCGTTGAAACAGGATTATTAAAATACATTTATTCGGACGAGTCGATGTTTAATTTAAATTTTGCATCTTCTGGTACAGAAAATTTAAAAATTTCATCATAAATTCGCGTGATGATATTATCAACGTTTTTCAAATAATGGAATCGTATATTTCTTTCATGAGTTTTCGATAGAATCTTCATTTATCTGTAATAATATATTACGTGCATTAAAAATTATCGAAAATTCAGCGCATGAAAATGTGTTGCCTAGAAACTGCTTGAGTTCATTTTGATGCGATTTGACAAAAAGTGCCCGAGACGCAGTCGATAGTACTTGTACAGTCATATCACATCAAAATGAACGAATATGGTTTGTTAAAGGCAACTCGCCTTGATTGCTGAATTTTCAGATTATTTTTAATGCACGAAATATATTAATTAGACTATTTCCAGAACAAAACGTAAAACAAGAAATATTTTTTTATTATTATACTTTATATTAATAACTGAAAAGGTCTCCATCACCCACTAATTACTGTATCCCTTTCAAAATGTTTGAAACAATTGGGCATGAAAATTATGTCAGTTAGTGTTACTCCCGAAAGGAACATGTAATATAAAATGAGGTGCATGTTCGACAGTCGACATCAGTAAAGTAATTTTTGGTTAAAATCGTTGTTAATGTTTGATATTTGAAAAAAGCAAATCGTGATTTAGTTATTGAAGTCATTTAATTAGAAAATGTGCTTGTTTGCAATTCATGTTTTTATTTACATATTGTAATATTTAACATTTTAAGTTACTTGTCCCTATGTGTAATGGGCTTTTCATTAACCTTGAGTAAACGCGCTAAGCACAGTAGTCAGTAGTTGTGGTTCACTGTTCCTAAGAGTAGGAGTTAGTCTTTCGAGGGAATTGTTTTATCCCGTTTTTATTCATTACTAATCATTACTCATTTTAAACTAATTGTAACCTGAAACCAAGAATCGCAATATATCTACTCGTACCAAAATACAGTGTTCCTTAATTTACCACAACCAATAATACTACACAAGAATCGTTAATACATATTTGACCAAGTGGATACCGATCCATTCAAAGCAAAAACGCGGACAACGTCCCAACAGTGCTTATTAAACATAGTAACCAGATCATCAGAATATTCCGACTCAAGCACATAATTCATATTTTGAAATATTACATCTTGCATGAAATAACAATATATTTGCAAAGTTTTGATTTAAATGAAAATTATTCAATATTTATTTTGCTACAGAACTATAATAAAACTTGTTTTTGATCTTATATAGTCTGCCACACTCAAAATTTATATCTACAATTATTTTCAGCAGTTCCCGTGCGAAACTACGAGAATACACATGTATCTGAGAATTTCTTTCGAAATAAACTGGTTAAATAATATTTATTATTGTGGTAACTTCTTATTTTAAATATACTAAAATGTCCGACATAGTGAGTGATAAGTGTATCCCTCTGGTGGTCAGTGCTACTACCAGTCAGACATCATTGACGTGTTAGTGACTGATGGTGACCTTCAAAGCGGGTACCAATAGCTTCGACCTCTAACCCTGGTGGACATCGGTATTACACGAGAGTTGTACATCTACGGTGAAAAGACGCCCAGTTCTTTGAATACACAAAAAAACGGATGATGTAATATATTTTAATTTAACACCAAGTAAGTACAATTCCAATAATATTTATATCTACATCGAAAAAACTAATAATCAAAACATTGGCCGACTGCATCTTATGTTCGTAGAACATATACTCTACAAAAAGTTGAAAATACAGATTATTTTGGGACAATAAAATCATTGGCAAAAATAGAATTAAGGTACACAGAAAATCTATTGTTGATGAAAATAATTTGATAAACCATTATTAGATGCTGAAGATTTGAAGCCTTATATTCTGAATCATTTACTTGAAAAAAAAAAGGAGTCCTCAGGGCGTTGATACTTTTTTCGATGCAAATTATTTGAAAGATAATATAGAATGTTCAACTTCTATTAGTGATGTTAGGAGAACTCATAGAAAAATTGAAAAAGAAGGTAAAACGAAATACATACCTAAGCAAACAGTTGTTGTATCTTTTAAAGGTAATATTGTTCCGAACAGCGCGATAGAAAAAGAAGGTAAAACGAAATACATACCTAAGCAAACAGTTGTTGTATCTTTTAAAGGTAATATTGTTCCGAACAGCGCGATAATTAATACCGTAATATGTCCAGTTAACCCTTTCTTGGGGCGCGTAACAGAATGCTATAAATGTCTTAAGTACGGTCATATACTACAAGGAAATGCCAAAGGACTAACTTCCTGTGCATTCTATGTGGGAATATTAAGACTGTTAAATATGTGCCTCTTGTAGACCATAAAAATGTTATTTTGCTAACTTTTCATATTAAATTTGAGCTAATGAGAAATTTTGTGAAAACTATGTATAAAGAAGGTGAAGAATTTAAATATTTAATAGAACTTTTTCCCCAATTAAGTGACGCCAAACTTAAAGAAGGCATTTTTATTGATCCTCAAATGAGGAAATTGCTTGACGATGCAGATTTTAAAGGAACACTCAAAATAGAGGAACTTATATCTTGGAACTCATTTGTAAGCATAGTCGGGGGATTTTTAGGGAACAGGAAAGATGAGAACTACAAGCAACTAGTAAACGAACTTTTAGATTCGTTGTCGTATGTTCTTAAAAATTCACATTCTGCATTCTCATTTAATTTTTTTTCCTGAAAATATGGGTGCGGTAAGCGACGAGCAAGGAGAAAGATTTCATCAAGATATCAGGACAATGGAAATTCGTTATCAGCCATGATGGGTGATTACTCTTGGTTCTTAAAGCGAGACGATTTGACCCCCCCCCTCATAACAAAAATTAACTATGCATATGTTTTTCCAAAATTATTCTCTATCTCTGTGGATATATCTATGTAAGCCTAATATATATCATATTACATCACTAATATATAGCAATAAATAGATTAGTAAAATTAACAATAATGTTGTTCCTGCCCATAATATTTTACTATTGTAACAAGAAAACGTTACATATTACGACTTTTTGCTTGTCATTTTTGAAATCAGAAGTCTTTGTTCCAGTGGAATATGTTAGTTAGGTACATGTTACAAAAAAACATTTTTTTTTGTCTGCCAGTATTTCCTATGGTGTGGTGTAATTAAAAAAATACGTAAAAAGGTAAACACATAAGGTAGTGGCCATAGCAGCAACTCCAACACTTTTCTATTGGTCAGTCATACCTACTGTAAATATTAACATTTCGGCTTATATTTTAAAATTAAAATTTTAAAATATAAGCTTATATTATCATCATTTCCTTCCATTGTATTTAAATGAAGGAAAACGGCTTCTTGTGCACGTTCATAAAAATAAGAGAGGGATTATCGATTCTTGCCTTTAAAATATAGAACTAACTTTACTCCTGATCAAATAATTGTTCTCAAAACAAAGCTATCTTATTAAAAGTTTTGATCAGTTAAAAAACATGAGTGGAATTTAAGAACATTTTAAATGGCTAAGAGTAAAAATTTAATTATCTACCTTTCTAACGGCAAATAGAAGATACTTTAAAGAGCGTATAAGCATCTAGTTGGGATTAATAAATGTGATAAAGCGTAATAATAAGTAATTATAAAATTGTCTACATATAATTTCAGAAGAAGTTCAGAATTTAGCACAAACTATAAACGCGCGTACCAGTATGGGTAAAGATGTGAAGTAATAATAAATATAGTCTGTTAACAATCGCTACTGTAACTTCTAGTTCGCCTTAATAAAATAATGAGGACTGTGGCATTCCAATACTTGTAATATAAAATTGTTACGAGTGCTAGATTGTTATAAAACGCCTAGAAGTGACCTCACTCAGTCTAGGAAACTCTCCATGTAGCCAGGGATCGAGCTACATGGACTTGAATTTCATCCACAAACTATAATTTTTAACTTTTGCCTTCAACATGACCAGCAATCAACTTTAATATGACCGAGAGAAAAGCCCGGACTCTTGTCGCATAAGATCTGAATTAAAACAGCGATTTGCACAGCTCAGTGAAACTCTCTACTTTATCAATTAACTTTATAAAACTGTGCTCCATTTATATATTATCGTTAATAACCCATTTAATTAATTTTTGTATTGAAACCGAAGTATTTTCTTCTGATTGGAAGGAAGCCATTCTATATCCCTTGCTTAAAAATAGAGAACCAACTGCATTTAAGGATTTGAGGCCAATTAGTATTTTACCTGCACGCACTAAAATAAAAAAAAACATATTGTAACGAAGTTATTTTACCGGTAACCATTTTCGGATGTAATAAAACTTAATTGGGTTCATCTTTCACTTTGGTATATCCTGTATACTATCACTATTGGGAATGTTTCCGTTAAAACCGTTTTGAACCAGAGTTCAAGTTTTTTTAGAAGTCCAGTGTGTGGAATAATAATTATTCACTAAACATATTTGATTCAAACCGGTTTATTTTCAGGGTAATCTTAAGTTTTTTATTATCTCAATGATAAACCACTTGTGTTTTTACTAAACAGCCGCCAAGTAAGACGTTGAAAATTTAATTTAATTTAGTCTAATTCAAAGCCAATTTGAGAATAGTTAATGATATAAGAGTACGCTTCCATTTTTGTTTAAATAATTTATTGAATAAATTATTGGATTTATAGTAAAATTTTAATCATTTTTAAAGATTCATTTTTGTAATTATAATTTTAAAATTATGAAAATGGTATTCCCGGCGTCGGAATATTTTATAAACGTTTGTTAATGTTAAATAACGCAAGAAATTTGTTTATGCACAGTACGCCAAGCTTGCTTGGAATACATTTGCGACGCGCGCAATTTGTCCAGAATCCTCTGAAACACGTAGGCACGTGACTTTCGGGTGGGGGATCTGTGAATAAAACCGCACACACGAGCCAAGAATATCTTCTTCTAACAAGTGATCAGATACTCCAACCATACCGTACAAGCAAATCCCGACCTCCAGTGTGCTCCAATGAATCCTCCAGTGGTAAGAATTATTTTTCACAATTTTATTGCTTTATTGTTGATTTTGGTGCATTTCTGTCATTTACCGTTTATGTCTGCATTTCTGCTATATTCTCTTGACGTTAATTGTCTACAAATACCGTACGACCCAAGATATCCGGAAAATATAACAAATAGTACACTGAAAAACCGACAAAAATGTTTCAAAATTTTTTTTTAAGGTACAACCACATGGGACCTTCACAGAATAATAGATTAGGCCCTTGGCCATCTAAAATGGCCAATTACAACATTTTTTGGGAGGTCCAACTTTTTTTATTATGAAAAAATGTCATAAATCTGTCAAAATTAATTTTTCGTACTTTTTCACACATCCCTCACGATATCTCCGGAACCAATTGAGATAATCAAGTTTTTTTTTTTTAGTCGATAAAGGAAACGTGAGCGGAGGTGACTGAATTAATTTAGTCTTTATGGAAAACCTAGTTTTTTATAAAATTAGGTAATACTTTAACATTTATTTTTCTTGCAGTATTTTTTTTCAGTAAGCGAAAAACTTTTTTTGTTTTAAGGAATTTTGCCACAGTATATGCATACGGAATAAAATTAACACATCAAGGAAGTTTTTAAAAAAAACGCAATACTCTACGACTTATACGTTTCAAGTTATTGTTATTTAAAATTAAGTTTCTGCGGGCAGGATATTTCCCCCCGGTTCTACTGTGCTTTAATCAGTGTGCTATGCGTGTTGTGGGTGCATACTATTAAGTATTATTTTTGACATATCTTTAATATAAATTTTATTTTCATAAGCACTTAGGTTTTACTTATCATTATTTACATTGCACATTATTTAAAATCCATTATATTTATATATTACAACCTAAAATTGAATTAAAAAAAATACGAAATAATTATTTATTTTAAAACATAAATTTAAAACTTGTTATAAAAATATTTTAAAAATCGTCAACGTCGGAATCTAAAAATATCTAGACAGTTCCTTGGTTGCAGCAGTTTGCATATTTGCACTCACTGCAGCATTTCAAACCTTGAGCAAAACAGGTACATCTGTTGTTACAGACCCTGTCGGAACATCTTATTGACAAACTTTGCCTTACAATATCGGGCACAGATTTTTGACTAGAAAAAGTTGCCTTCCAAACATTTTCTTCAAATGTCCAACCGTATCGAGTTGGATCTTCCATCTGCATGTATTGTATATGGCTATTGTACTAAATTTTTAATTGATACAGACACCTGGCTCCGTGGTCTAGAGGTAATGTACTTGCCTCAAAACTTCAGGGTCCCGGGTTCGATTCCCGGTCGAGGAACTGGGATTTTTCTGTGAGAGAGATTAATCGTAGTATACTCGGACATTGGGTGTGTGTCCATTGTCTCTAAATGTGTAGCCCTCTCCCACACAAGGTCATTCCAGACCTTCAGGGATAAAGAGGGTTGTAATTTCATGTGGTGTTATTATTATTATATTATTATACCTAAAAAGAAAATAATTACATATAGGTGTTTTGTTTCTTTTTTAATAGGTATGGGCGATCTAGAAAATTAATTATTACCTTTTTAAATGTTGTCTAAAAGCATGGTCAGTAGGAGGCAGCTCAGAAGCTGGCCGATTTGTACTTGTTGTTAAGTCCCATCGCAGTTCATTTAGGGATTTTATATTTTTGTTTTTATTCTTATATAAATAAAGCGTATATTTTACCCCTAATTCCATCGCTTTATCCTCTGACAGAAAAGGAAGGTTTTTTAAACCTTTTAAATTATTTAAATTTTTATATAAAACATAGAATGCCGTTTTCTTCCCTATTTTATACATGGCATTAGTTGTGTCACAACCAGTTAGGCAATGAATCGTTAATACTTTCTTGCAAATTTCCTCTCCTAAATTTGCCACAATATTGTTAATTGACAAAAAATGTATATTCTTACTATGTCCTAATTGTATAAATATATTCCTTTGGGACATATCTGGTGTTTCACAGTAATAATGTAAAAGCAAAATCAGGACATCAGTATCAACAGATTTTACCAGAATTGTATTACCTGATTTTAATTCTGATAACATAAAATAAACATTCCATTGTTAAGCATTAAATAATATACAAAAACTCAATAAAAATAATACTCATTCGCATTCACATTACACAAAGAAAAGTTTGTTTCTAACTGACAATATATGTACATATAATATAAGATTACTTGTATTCAATAGTCTACACTCTACACACTTGAGTGGCGCCGCAGTGAGGCGCATCTAGGATCGAAAAACTCGTAACTTTAAAAAACAAAATCTCGAAAACTATAAGTCGTAGAGAACTGACTTTTTTTTTTAAAAACTTCCTTGAAGTGTAAGCTTTATTTCATACATATATGGTATGACAAAATTCCTTAAAATAAAAAAGTTTTTCGCTTACCGAAAAAAATGCAGCAAGAAAGGTAAACGTTCCAGTTTTACCTAGTTTTACAAAAAAATTAAAATTTCCATAAAAACGAAATTAAAGCAGTGACCTTCGCCCACATTTTCTTTATCAATTAAAAAAAAATACCTATAATTATCTCGATTGGTTCCGGAGATATCATGAGGGATGTTTGAAAAAGTAAGAAAAATTAATTTTGACAAATTTATGATATTCTTCGTAATAAAAAAAGTTTGACCTCCAAAAAAAATGTTGTAATTGGCCATTACAGATGGCCAAGGATCTAGGCTATCATGCTGTGAAGGTCCCAAGTGGTTGTACCTTAAAAAAATTTTTTTCAAGAAGGAAGCTACTTTTTCCCCGTTTTTCGGTGCACTAAAATATAAAAAAACACTTGCGGCTGGTAGCAATCTAATTCTATTATTAGCTTCTGGTCTAGACTCCATTAGCAAATCCTGTCTATTATTCCGGGTTTCGTAAACAAATTTTTTTGATTTATTGTTTTTTACATACCTTTATTTAAACATGTACAAGGAATCACAGACAGTACAATTGGGAAAATAAAGTAGAGTAATATGTTTTTTTTTTTTCAGTTATAAATGGTAGGTAGACACGCCAAGGGCGGTGAAATTTGTCTTAATTAGATTGTCTAAAAAATTTCAATTTCGTGTGTAGTTTTTACATGTCTTTTTTTTGAAATACATTTGCCATTGTTCTTGTATTCTAACGTAATCAGAGATAAGCTGAATAAAATACAAAAAAATACAAAATTACAGCGACTACCATCATAGAAAAATCTCGTTCTTCTTTTGAATATTAAAGTATACTGCGTGTCCCCCAACTGAGTTGGCAATAGGTGAAATGTACCACTAATTTTAGATTTTTTTCTTATTATGGGATTGATTCCTGCTTATCTGACTTTCTATTATCTAACTTTAATTATTATAACAGAGTCTCCCATGTTTAATATTAATAGATTTGGTAGTGTATTTAGCCTTTCATAAATGTCAAGCTAGGGTTTTTGACTACAAGGAAGTCAACGAACATGTACAATTTGGTGGCATTAATAGATTTAGAAAATCCATGGAGAACTTGCAAGTAGGCTACCCAAAATACTCAAAATATAAAGATTTAACGAACGTTTCAATGTCTCTCTCCTCTATTTCATTTCTCTTTCATTCTTAATTTATATTATATTTGGTATACTAAAATAATTTAAATGTAATAA
Organism: Rhamnusium bicolor; assembly: GCA_029963845.1. NCBI lineage: Eukaryota > Metazoa > Arthropoda > Insecta > Coleoptera > Cerambycidae > Rhamnusium > Rhamnusium bicolor. Next base: position 55,649 of record JANEYF010002040.1, on the reverse strand, counting down.
AATATGTTTGAATATATATATTTTTTTAGTTTTCCGTCTGCTTATGTGACTCAAAAAAAATTATTGTCACAAGATAAGTTGTTGAGCATTTTCCCTTGAGATTTCCTGTATTTAATGTATGTTTTTTTTTTCGGTATACATAATATGCATCGTATGATGTATTATATTTTTCTATATATATATATACATTTGTTAAGTTAAAATTATTTATTTTACCGAATTTAACTTATTGGAAATAAAGATTTTTTCGGTAGAATCGATGCTTGGCAATTTTCCCGTGGACCCGGTAGATATTAAAAAATTAGGAAAATTCTACACATAAAACCTAAATTGTATTGATTTAAAGAATGCAACTCCTGTTTAGTATTTTAAGTGTTATCACAAATACAAAATGAATTATCCCTAAAAGGCAACTGAAAGGAACAGACTTTTATTTTATCTTTTCAGGTGTTTCAAGATAAAGTTAAGGTGGGACTAGGAAATGTCTTTTAATGAGTTCATTGGATTATAAAGAAATGCATTTACCAAAAATCCTTTAAAAGTAACACAGAAAGCTTTATTCCCTAAGAATAGGAGCGAATCTGCATATCTGAGTCCCAGAGCCATTTGTCACCGGGAATTGTGTTGGTGTCGGAACTTAAAATGTGGCTGTAGAAGAAGAAGAAAGAGCCGGCAATATCCGCGTCTACAAGACTCCATTTAAATGGAAATGATGGCCTTCATCCGCAACCATTTACATCCTGTTGTATCAGTTGTGACAATGTGTCTGCCTCTTGACTTTACTCTGTTATTGTTGACTTATTTCGGCCACAAAAAACTATAAAAAGGCAGTTATGATCTGCTCTTATTATGTTTATTGTTAAGAGGAGTGCCATATTTTCATATATAAATCCGTCTTTTTTAAAATGTTAATAAATAATATATATACATGTTTACCATTTATTTATTTATATTTGGGTTAAAATTGAGTTATAATATTTACTATCTGTAAGAAATGAAACAAAAGAAAGTGACAGTTTTAAAAAACTACAGACGAAAATGAAACGAAACAAATATGACATATAATATAAAACTAATACAAAAGTTACATTATTGAGAGCAGTAAAAACGACTAAATATTATTTAAAAAAAATTCTTTTTATATGTTTTGAATTAAAATTTGTTACAATATTCATTAAATCAACGATATATTCTGTAAATGGATAAATTGAACGACGCGACGCATTGTTTTTGAATAAGGAAGTAAATAGATCACAGTTTTAGAGCTCGCATTAACATCAAGCCATTAATGCTAAAATTTTTTTATAATGTTAAGTTTTCATTAAATCGACTGGAAACTATATTGAAATGTCAAAAATTATAATTTTAAATATATTTTTTAAATACATATGTAACAGGTTAGGATATGTATACAAAAAAAACAGAAAAAATAGAGGAATTTTTAATAAGACAATTTGACCTAAGTCACATGATATATACATAGTAAAAATAAAAATATTTTAAATCAGGTAAAGAGTAAACTACCACAAATTTTAAGGATGTAATTGAAAAAGTTGTTTGAAATTGAAAGTTAAGTATACGTTTCAAATTTGGTGTAGATAAATAAAATACATTTTTTCCCCAGATTTTTTTAGTTTTATTTCTTAAAAAGTATATTTCTGATATCATATTCACTTGGATATTTTCCTTTCCAAAAACTCCAAAAAATTATTTTATTCGTATAATCTAGTCATTGTGAATGAAATTTATTGATATACCAAAAATGCCCAGATAATTTTGTGTAACTTGGTTTTTACAATTCTTTGCTTGGTTTGTCTGCCCCGCAATCAACACTTGGGTTAATTTTCAATTTCAAATAACTTTTTTAATTATATGTTTGTTCTATCTTTAAGCTTTGTGTTTACTCTATAGTCGTGTGGCCTGGATCTAATTTTAGGTGTTTTTTTTCTAGGCCTTGGATACAATACCATTTATCATATAGTATAATGCTGTCAAATTTTGTAAGTAATTTTAATTGTGTAGCTCCGTGAACGATAGATAAGGATTCTTGCCTCTCATCTCTCACCGGGGATCAAACTCAATTCTTTATCGAGGAGCTCTGATAAACTACATGTTCATGTAATGTATATATCTACTATTTCTAGAGAAATATAATAAAATATTTATTGAGTATTACATAAGCACTCTATCAAACTTAACATGATAATAACAATAAATATCTATAGTTTTTTATATTCTATACTGCCATTCTTATCTAAATGCACTAGTATATAAGTTTCAGGTAGATAATAATTCAAACACAATACTTCCAATATATTTTATCACAGAAAATATTAAACAACTACTCAATCTAGGAGCAAGAACTGCATTGAATTAAAAAACAGTGTTCTCAGTATTAGAAGAAAAATATTGTTGTTAAAAAAATATTGACTCACCAAAAAGTAAAATTTCTACACTTGCAATATAAAAAGGAAAACTCATAGTCCGATATATATCTACTTTCATTCTTCCCAAACTTCTCAAGGAGCTGATTCACGAAGCTATTGTTTATTAAAATTTTAAATTACCTAATTCAAAATATGACCATTTGTCATATTTATTTTGATATTTTAAATTGAAAGACTAGATTAATAGGTTAATTGCTGTAACTTCGGTATTCACAATAAATATAAATAAATAATAAACATAAAATAAATATGACAAATAATCATATTTCGAATTATGTAATTTAAATATTTTTATAAATAATACGTTCGAAAATCAGCCCCCTGAGGGGTTCAGTAAGAATGAAAGTAAATATAAACATTAAGAACACTGTTGTTTAATTCAATGCAATTCTTGCTCCTAGATTGAGTAGTTGTTTTAGTAGTGTCTATGAGAAAATGTATTGTGTGTAAGTGTTTGATTTATTATCTAACAAAATCTTTTGTACTACCGCGTACAGAAGAATGACAATACAGAATATAAGACACTATAAGTATTTATTACTGTTGTCATGTTAGGTATGAAAGAACGATTTTATGTAATGCCCAATAATTATTTCATTATTATTTTCTAGAAATGCATAAATATGAAGCAAAAATATGTCAGATTTTTTAATATCTACTATATATCAGATTTTATATTGATTTCACCCTCCACTAGACACTAGAAGATATTACATAAAAAATTAAATTTAGCAATGTAACTTTTGTACATCTTGAGCTCCTTTGGTGATCTGGCAGAATGTTATATCCAGAATTTTTTGTCTGGCAGATTTAGCTTTATAACTAGAAAACGATGAATTACTGATTGCTTAGTGTTGTTGGGAATGTTCATGATATGACGCCAACTTAAATTCGGATACATCTTTGTTAAAACCTGAAATAAAACCTTAATATTTTAAGGACTGTCTAAAAATATATACAAAATTCAAATGACGTAATAATATTCGTATAAAATACTTTTTTACAGAGAAACTAAATACTGAAAAATTGACATTTTTTAGACCTCCGTAAAGAAATTAATATTTCATAATAGCATCATAAATATGTATATTTACATTCTGATGGTAACCATGTCAGATTTTTCTTCAAACTATCATTACTTATAAAACTCTATCAACTCTAAGAAGTTACAAACATTTACTACTGCCATATATCAGATGGTATCCATTAGTTTATGCAAACTGTTATAGATGAAGCCATTAGCAATACAAAATCATGGATGAAAAGAGTAGCCATTTTTAGAGACATACCGCTACCGACCGGGTCAAGTCGGTTGTGGTTTGTGATTGGTCATCTAAGTAGTTTTAAGGTTACGAAGGCTACATTAAAAGAATTTGTTCTTTTATTTATGCAGTGTAACCGTGAAACTACTTAGACTAGTTGATACTGGTGTAAAACGAATACGAATACATATAGTGACTGTGGGTTTTATGGAAAAATGGCGACTACAAAATAAAATATCTGATATGGCCAGCACATATCTTTCTTATACCAGTATATATCATCCTGATGTAAAAAATCATTTTATTTAATTCTTCACTTACCTCAATTAAATTTTAATAGCGTTCCTTGAAATGTATCATTAAAATTTTTAAACCGTTAAGTAATTATCAGCGTAATTCGATAGTGTCAATAATAGCTTATGTCATATATTTCAGTAATTTCTTCTTATTGACATTGACATTTTTGTAACTAAATTAAACATTTCAAATGTCAAACTGTTACATTAATCCTTACCCCATTTTATGAGGTCAAATGTATAAAAAGTTTAAGTTTACACAGCTTTATTTAAGTAATTGGAAAATATATTTTATTGGCTTGATATAGTAAACATGATTTATAATCTTTCATCAAAAATATATTTTTTTGTAAAGGCAAATACAAAAAAGTTTGGGTCCCGTGGACTTCCTTTCAGCTGGCCAATTTTGCTCATCATCGAATTTATCATTGTCTTTGGCCTGTAGAACATGTGTCTCAAATTTTAAAGCTTTATCTCAAAAACTCTGGCTGCTATCGCGATACTACAGACATGCAGACAGATTTTTTTTCCATAAAGTTATGTTTTTTCATTATAATTCGTCGAGATTCGTCCAAAAATGCAATAAAAATTTTTTTTTTTTCCCGAAATTGTACCTTTTTTCTTCTTTCATTCATTGTGTCTCTTCTGGTGGTACTACATTCACCAAATTTAATGTATCACCTAAAATGTTGTTCACAATCTTAACTGCCAAATTTGGAAAGTCTTCCATTAGTATTTTTTGAGTCGCGGATACACACATACGCATGTACGCACGCACGCACGCACGCACACACGCACGCACGCACGCATGCATGGACGCACGCACACACACACACACACACAACACGCACCCACACACACACACACGCACGCACCGACAGACATCATTCGGAAAATAGTCAGAATGGATTCAGGAGGGTTCAAAACGTATAAATTAATCAAAATCTCGAGGTCGAAAAAAATCACGATTACTATACTTCCTTATATTAGGTATAAGAAATTAAAAATTAATACATTCGTTTAATAATGGATATAATAGTATTTACTGGTTAAACAATATTTACATTAAGATATTCACTACATTTCTATCTACAGAATAATTTTATTGTTAATAAAATAGAATGTGGTTATGTTTTTTATTTGTGTTTACAAAACTCTCTGGAACGATACGGAACATCTCTTTAGTAACCGCTTGTTCAGAATCATTAAAATAATGAAATGTTAAGTAAAAACGTAAAAAAGACATAATTAAAACAAGTTGTAAAACAATCTCAAATTACTGACACAAATAAATTTGGCGTATAAATTAAATTAGTTACGGCAAAACTAGCGTCAATGTTTTTCAGGGATTTGCACACGACAAATCCTCCGCATGTAATTTGTACTTAATTAGGTGCAAGTTCTGTCGGAGGTATTAATTTAGCCTAATAGGAGACTAAAAGCATCTGTCAAAACATATAATATAACACCAACTTTCTCTAATGAAAGTGAGATGAAAAACATCCGACAATACTGGATGTGTTTAATAATACGAGGGAAATGTAAAAGTGTGTCTATTGAAACTTACACTAATAGATATTTGTTGAAATTTTTCTTTAATAATCATTTTAATATTTTTCTATACTCGTATATAAATGCGTATTATTTTGATAATATGTCATAAAAAGAGTAAAGAACTATTGTCAGGTAACAAAATAATCCATCACAATTTTTTACACACCTCTTATTAATTTAAGTAAGCTTTATATGGAGCTGTATTTACTCGTGATATCTTAATTCAAGCTGTCTGAAAATTATCAGATTCAAAATAAAGGACCTGGTACAACTTCTACGACAATAACTCAAAACTGACAATTCCGGCATTACCCCCTTTGTAATTTCTACACTTTAATTAATTTTCTTAAACCCTCATCTAGTGATTCTCAACAAAACTATAATAATACGATTAGCAGTATGCAGAATTGTACAGGGTTCTTAGCTCAACAATTAAAAAAATTGATTAGTAAGTAAACCATAGCGAAAAGTATGTAAATAGTAAAATGCATCCGTCTCTATTTCTTTGTAGTATACTACAAGCAAATACAATCTTGACGATGAAACTGACACTATTGCCTTATGAAATCATTTTATAAGGTCTACATTAATGTCAATAACTGCTGTTGAATATACAGACCGGATTGATTTAATTCGAACGGCTATGAACAGGAAAGCAAATGATATCCGTGTAGGTTTTTTATGTTATATGGAGAACTGATATGCGTCGTCGCTATATGCGATCCATAGACAATATATATTCCGTCACTCACTACTTGCTTTCCTTTTCACGTTTGTTCGAGTTGAATTAATTCAATACGTATTGTTCATCTTCATAACATACAGTGTTGCTATATTCTAACTGTTATCCTCTGTTTATCATACGCTTGAAATCCTAATAACGGATTACGAAAAAAATGTTTAAATTGGAAAAATTTGGTTATTCTGAAACTGAATTTAGAAGACGATCAATTCGGACTAAGTTTAAAAGGCATAATGTATCATCTCAAATATAGAAGACTAGGGAAATCTGGTATGAGTTTAATAAAATAGATAAGATGTATATTAGCAATAAAATAGATAATACGTATATTAGCAATTTAATAGACAGCTATATGCATTTGAGAGGTTGGAATTCGCAAAATGTAAAAATAGAGCCTATACTGACAGAAGATCTATCCAAAATAATCCGCTTCACTGATTACTGCGTCATGGTGAAGTAACATAGACTGCATTGTTAATAGGCCTACCAATCTAGAACGTACATTATTCGAATGCTCAGTGGTACCAGAAAAAACGGAGACAGAAACAGAACTGAGATTACAGTAATTAACCCTGGAGAATCTGGTGGACACGATGTTGGAATCAGAAAACATATGGGAAATAATTTTTAAATTCATGTGTGTAATTCTACGAACTAAAGAAATGAAAGAAATTCTACGATAGACAGTCGAGTAATGGATATCACCTTCATGAAGTAATGAATAAGCGGTTGCGTGAGAGACAGCAGGAGGGATTTTAGTTCGTAGATCCACCCAAAAGAGAAGGAATCCAAAACTTCTTGACAAATTACTGAGAGTCCTCCGAAGATTTCCCCTCCTCTATTAAAACAAAAAAGAAAAAATCTGCTAATCCGCGAATTGGATAAAATGAATGTCTAAATAATTATATAGAAGGATATTTAGAATTACAATAAAATATTTTAATAGTGTAGGGCACACAATGACATGTGGTAAGTGCATTTTTTGTCAAAAATGAGTTAAATATACTAAACAAGTGCAAAGTGTGTTTAACTCACGTTTGTCAAACTTACCAGATGTCCGCCACATTATCCATTTAGTCATATCCGTATGTTTTTATTCGAATATGTTTATTTGGATATGTTCATTCGGATACTTTTATCATATTAATATTATCCGAATATTTTTAATCGGATAATTTTATCTGATTATTTTTATTCGAACAATTTATACGGATGCTCTATTTGATTATTTTTAATCGGTTAATTTTTTCAAATAATTTTAGCATGAATTTTTAACCCACTATTATTTATTTGGCTCGATCAATAAATAAATAGCTCTGGGCAGCTAATGGCCAATTATGTAAAAGTGGGTCTACCTACTTTGAATCAAATTTAACTTCTTGATTATATTTGTGACAACGACTGAAGCTTTAATGTTAATCTATCTTAAGGAAATATCCTTTTCGTTTAAAAAAAATCTACTTAAAAAATTTCTTACAAACAAAGTTTCTAACTTGCTTCAGGATTAAATTGAACCATAGATCTTCGGTACCGAGTAAATAGCTATATGCGTTTTACTCACTCGGCTACCGTGCCCAAAAAAAATATATTCGAATAAAAAAATATTAAATTATTCCGAATTTTATCCCAATAAATTTACCTGAATTATTCGAATAAAATTATCCGGATAAATTTATCCGAATAAACTTATCCGATTAAGTATAGTCAGTTAAATGTATCCAAGTAAAATTAAACGAATAAATTAGTACATGAGTACAGATAAATGTATAAATAAAATATGAAATAATGGCGGGACACCAAAAATGCTTCTCACTCCTTTTATTATCAAAATTAACACATAACAAATCATTGGCGGAATGTGCGTTGCTAAAATTTCTGACTTTGATTTACAGTGATCGCCGCTGCAAATAGTAATTCCTACTACCCGACTACAGTGGCGGATACATCAAATGTTTTTATTATAATAAATTTGTCCTTGCTCAATCAAGTTCCGATAATTATATCCTACTCATAAAGGTAATAAAAATTATAATACCAAAGTATTCCAATAGAGAGGGTAAAAGTAAATTTACAAAATAATAATAAATATTAGAATTAATGCATAAATAGGTACCAAAGTCGAAATCCTCTCAATATATTTATATGAGGATTAAATAAATTTTTGCCAACACAATATTACATTGCAATTGCAATCGAATTCACTACGACACATTTGTTCTCTGCTTTCATGTAGACTAGTGAATCTGAAATTTCTCTTGCTGTCATTGTGTATATACCTACGCACTGACGAAGGCAAGAACCAGTAACCAGTCTGCGAATGGTATGCACAACGGCCTCCAGAGAGATTTCCATTTATGTGTGGTAAAAATCGTTTACTAGTGGACACTCGCAATAAAAGTTTATCGCTTCTCTTAGTATGATACAAATTTATAAATAAATCAAGTGGGTGTTGGCAAAAATTTAAATTTCTTCAGTTAAATAAATTGAGAGGATTTCGACTTTGGTAACTATTTAGGTATTATTTCTAGTATTTATTACTATTTTGTAAATTAATTATATCCTAATTTAATCCTCACAGATCTACCACTGCAAATATTGTAAGATTCTTTTTTATAAGAAGTAACAATTCGGTACATTTGATTTATTATTTGAGAGCACCGCCAACTATAAGAATGCTACCCTTGTTGGTTCATTTGCCCAATTACAATAAACTGAATACAGACTAATTAATTAGATAGGCCATGCACTAACAGAAGGTGGGCCCATATTGTTTTTGTGCCGAACCTCTGACCAGTTATCATGTCCGTGCTACCAATGAGAAAAATTGCATTTATCGTGGGAGAAATCGCTTTAGTGATGGGATGTGCGGGGTACGATGCCTAACACATGATATCTTCCGCCTTTTACATCGCTTACATTAAAGAGAGAACGATGTTGTTGTTTTTGTTGGCACACGACCGAGGCGGAGCTTCACTTACATTCTGTGATATTTCAGGTTCGCACTTAGCATTGTTACCGATTTGTTTAGTAATGCGTTGTAGGATATAGTAAGTGTAATATTATGGGTAATAATTATTGTTTATTTGCTGGTGTGTTTTTGAAAATAATTTAAGAAGGTTATTATCGTTAATGTAAAAATGTCTCGACCGTGGGAGGCCTCTACGTCTACATCTTATTGTGTTTGTGAAAATGAAAGAGATAGTGATTACAGTGATAAATAAAATCAAAGTTCATCAATGTTTTCAGAAAGAAAAATTCGGCTACATTTGACCGAGCAAGCGAAATGAATTTGCTTTAATGTTTACAACAATCTTTTGAAGCCACCAGCTAATGACCCTAATTTGTATGATTTAGATGTACTAGGTGAAACAGCATCTCTGACTAACGTTCCCCGTCACTTAATACACAAATTGGTGTAAGAAGGTGTCCTCCCAAGAAAACAACGGTCAATTGAAAACTCTGAACCCCTCGTTAGCAAAACTTTTAAGAACTTTAGTTTACGACGCGTATCAGAAAAAAAGAACTTTAGGAACTTGGCTCAGAAATATTGGTTTTATATATCAAACTATTAATGGACGCATGACGATTATGGAAAGCAGACGAATAGTAGATTGTCGAGATTCATATCCAGAAGAAATAAAAAAAACTCAAGGAAAAATAAACCAATTTAATATCTAGATGAAACTTGGTATGATACTCATGACACCGTAAAAAATGGATGGACTGATGGATCTAGGAAATGTCAACCAATATCTTTGCCCTCTAATAAAGGGACTCGGTTGATTACATTACACTGTGGATCTGTTGATGGATGGACTGATAATGCATTCAAACTGTGCGGAAAGGAAACGGAAGACTGTAACCTGGATTACCACAAGAACTTGGAGGGAGAAATATTTGAGGAAAGTTTTGAAAATACCCTAATTCCAAAATTAAAACCGAATAGCATTATTGTTCTTGACAATGCGAAGTCGAAGTACCATTCGAGATAACTGTATAAAATTCCTAACAAGAGTTCTACTAAGCTGGATTTATATATTTTTTTAATGGAACATTACGAGGAAAATTATAATAAATCACAACTCTTAGAAGTCCTGCAAACGAAAAACTATGAGAAGTATATATTATAGACACTGAAGCGGAGAGATATGGCCACAAAGTGTTGAGATTACCGTTACATTTCTGTGTTTTCAACCCGATTGAATTAATTTGGTGTAGATTGAAGGATAATTTCAGAAAAGGTAATACTTTTCCGAAATTCGATAAAAAAGTCGTAGAGTTTCGGAACTAGTTCAACTGTTACCGCGAACAAAGCTAGTGATACTGTAACTTAGCTAAATGGATAATAGCAAAGTTGGTTAATTTCAAATTGAAAGAAATTCAGAAGAAAATTCGTTGCTCGAAGTTTAATTATTTTTAAGTTTAATGTAAATACGAGTGTCATAATTAACAAAAAACTGTATTTAAAATCATATATAATATTATTTAATTACTTAATTTAATATTGTTTACCGATACACACCCTCGTATAAAGCATTTTGAGGGGTTCACGTTGACTTTATCAGATTAGTTTAGGACAGCTCGGTCACAGAGAAAATTAAGTTGGTATCTTTTAAAACCCTCCCTTTACGCTGCGGTAAACCCAGACACCCTTAAGTTTATTTACTGCAAGATGACTCAACCAAATAATATAATTCTTTATCATTCCCCATAAGAAGATTCAGTTTAATTATATTATGGTTGAGATCGTAAAGTTTTTATTTGTGTGTTCGAGGTAAGGCACTAAAATCCTTTTGAATTAATTTATTTGATGTAATTAGTGTAATTCACTACATGAGGACTAATTAGTATAATAAAATTTTGTCCTTAAATTACTAATTTATCAAACAAATTCATACTTTTTGCTTGTAAGACATTTTGCAATTGATAATAATATATTTATGTATTTCCTAGTTCAACGTAATTATTATGTATAACTTCCCAAATGATTTTGCTCTGCCACAAAACCAAATTAGGCCAATTTCTTTAGTAATAGCAGTGGCGGCTTTTGCTTGGTTTGCAAGTTTACCCAACCCCTATAACGATAACGAAAAAAGTTTTATTTAATTTTCGTAATAATAATCAATCCAATATATTCGATTTAATTGGTTATAATTTATAACATATAATTTAACAGAAAAACGATCGCACCCACTACTATTTACCTTAGACATCGGCATTGGTTTGCAGGCAACCTGCAAACTAATTGTTACATTGCAGTCCTGAGCACTCAGACTGTCCCTTCTCCATACGAGTCTACTCCATAAAGGTTCAACAGGTTGCAAATCAAGTGCAAACTTAGTAGCTTTGCAGGTCTGCCATTTTTAATACAGTTGTACTAGATCTATTACAATGAACAAAAGTTTGTAATGTATTGTATTACATGAATGAAAACTGTTCTTTGGTTGACGATTGTTTTTAGTTTGAGGCTGTTTATGTGTATGTAGATGGTGCTTGACGTTAACATTTCAAAATACCATTCGCATGTTTTTGTGGTCTTGCATAATAATATAAATGTTTTCAGACTATTCATTTGTAAATATTAAAATGCACCTATCGTTGAAAATCGCAGCAAACATCATGTTTTGTCTCACCTTCAACAGTTTTACTGCGAAATAGTAGCAAAACATATTTCTTTTAAAAAACATGATCCTATATTTCTAGAATATCACTTTAAATAATAATAGAACCACAACTACTGTGCTCTTGACATTTCTGTTCCAAAGACTCAAGAGTGAGGTGCCAGAAGAGAAACGTTTCTACTGAAGAAGCAGTGATTCTGTTGTCAATTATCTGAAACCAAAATGCCAGAAATAAGTCATCCTCAATTCGAGCGGCAGTCTATCAGTCCACAAACATTTCTAAATAAATCACACCAAACTCATTGAGACGTTCTTAATGTAAAACTTTCTTTTACAATTTATTATTAAACAAAAAGATGACTGTATATTTTTATACCTTTCGAACGAAACAACTCTGACAATTAGTTCAATTTTTAGATACAGGTTTATTAGTGTTCAACTGAAAATAAAGTAATTGAAAGACTCATTTAAAAGGCAGTCATAAAACCATTGTTTAAAAATGGTGACAAAACAGTACTGACTAATATAGACCGATATCATTGACCAGTAATTTAGCAAAAATATTCAAGGAAATATTCAAAGGAAAAAGAATAGTCAATTATTTAGACAAATATGAACTTATCTCTAACAATCATTACGGTTTTAAGAAACATACTTCAACTGAAGTTGCGAAGGCTAAGGTGACAGCTAGTAATATGTATAAATCTCTAGATGTGAGGAAAATCATTGTGTATTTTTGTTGACTTAGCCAAAGTGTTTGATACTGTGGGTCAAACTAAATTATCGGAAGTCTTGGACTCATTCAATATTACGGTAAGTTACTTAAGTAACTGAAAGCAATGCGTGAATGTTAACGATATTCTCAGTACTAAAAAAATTGTGAAACATGGTGTACCATAAGTAGTGATATGAGTGGAGGAACGTTCCCATTATATATGAAGAATATATGGGAACGTTCGTGAACGTTCAGTACGTTTGTGCGCGAATATTCTTTAATTATGCACGAACGTTTCATCGGGGACACGTACAAGAATGTTTGCGAACGTTCTTCCCTGAAAGCGCGCGATTATTCTCCTCAGCGCGATAAGAATATTTTCGCGTTTAAGTTTTTCGCGCGCTTAAGTAATCGTCAGCCTCATAGTCCCCTACCCAATTTCGTGGTTTTCATCTCGAATCGAATCAGTTGGATTACCGTTAAACGCCTGTTGTGTCACAAACATAATCTGTGGTTTTGTTTATTTACCATTTTAACTGTTTACGCGTGCAACGGAGTATTTTCTCCGATCTGAGATGAAAGTGGAAATGCTAATAATTTAAAATATAGTTTTTTTTGTATTTTTGGCACCGAAAGAAAAACATTACATACATTGAGAAAAATATTCCAAGTAAACAGTGAATCGAATATATTTTTAATTAGGATTAGTATCTAGTTTGTTATTAAGAAATGTTACATAATACTTGTAACATTAAAATTGGAGCTCTGACACGAAGCAAATAATCCCTAATACGTAAATAAATAGCCCTGATATAAAATGAACACTTGGGGTCAAAATAAAATAAGAAGGTTTAGTGCCATATCCCCAAAAAAAACAACTATGCAGCTACGGACACGTGTTTCGGAGTTATTGCCCCTCATCAGCATAGCGTAGCTAAAGAATTGGATCTAGGATGGGATAGATCAGGAACAAGAACTAAAACAAAGCTGGAAAGTACAGTACACAGTACTCAATTAGTGCCTTCATGTTCCCATGTGCCACAAATGGGGCCTCGATAAGCACAGTCTGTTGACTGTACACATAGAGCTCTGTGTGTTCACAGAGCTCTATGTGTACTGCTCGTTTCTACCTGGCACATACAAACAAAATAAGATAGATTTATTGGGGTTCAAAATAAAGCAAAGAAGGTTTAGTGCCATATCCCAAAAAAAAAAAACAATTATGCAGCTACGGACACGTATTTCGGAGTTTTTTACAATCTGTTGTCTCATCAACAGATAATCAAAGCCGTGTATTTTTTAATCCACATTTCATCTTATTTACCATGTCTACGTGTATAGTTGATAGATAGTTACATAACGTTGTGCGACTTGGTAACTTCATCTGGGCATGGTATTTATTCCAGAACTCTCAAAATGGTTGTTTATCGAGTATGTGCAGCGGAACATCACAGGCAATCAGCATTAATAGTAAATCAAACATAAACTGTGTTGTCGAAGGCACGCCATTTTTTTATTTTTATGGTGTACACTATTTACGTGAAGTCCACAATCACGATTATCCCAGCACATCAAATCTTTCTCGCACACTTTACAAATTATTTTAGCACCATCATAGAATAAATCGGGGAATTCACCTACGAATTTATTTACTTTGTCGTCAAATGGCCGTTTTATACCCTTGTGTATGTCTGCCATGCTTTATTATTAAATTAATATCAACAATACAGTACAACAAATAAAATAAAAACACAAAAACAATATGCAATACGCCCAAGTGACTGAACGTGTACACAACTCGAAAGCTAATAACAGACTGGACTGGAGAAAGAGTTTCGCGGTCAAGGTGAATACCGGCGACAGTAAGTACATCTGTACTCTACGACCATGATACTCAGAAACGATTTGCAGCTTTAGACATAACTATCTAAAGTAAATAAAGAAGTCTTGCAGAAAAATATTTGCGATTGTAATATGTAAAAAAAAGTTGCTCTGCTTCACCCAGGTTGTTTTTTAAACGCTTTGTAAAATATTTGGAAAACATTTTTTTCCAGAATCGGGTGGAAAATATATTAACAGATTTCAAATTTTATAAAAAAAATAATGGATTTTTCATAAAGTTACACCTATTTGAAATTTGCGCAGTGAAAAATTAATTTAAAATAAAATTTCAAAACAATGTAACTTTATAAAAACAAGATTTTTTGAAATCTGTCGGAATGTTTTCCATCTGATTCTGAAATAAAATGTTTTGCAAATGTTTTACAAGTTGTTTAAAAAGTAACCTGGTGAGGCACACAATTTTTTTCAAATTTTATTCGAAAATCTCAGTCGCAATTTTTTTTGTAAAACTTCATTTAGTTTTGATAGTTATATGCCTTAAAGTATCGCTTGGGTCCCATACTTCAAAGATATGACAATCTAAATTTTACCAGCCGCCAGTGATATCCATCGATAGATTTTAATGAAATTGTTTAATAGTAGCTCGATCAAACCATAATTAAGACAAGTTACCTGTTGACTGATGGATATTAATTACTTCATTAGCTAGAAAATGAGTGAAACTTAAACCAAGTGAATTCTGTTATTGACGGCTAGTGAGGTGTTTATTAGAGAAAATTATTCTGTTTACTAACGATAGAATCATACTTTGATAAATATAAATAAATTCGTACATTTATAGCGGCTTACTAATGGAAAAAATCCAGTTTAATTCCTATTAGCAATTGGTGTCAGGATTTTAATTTTACTTGCCACAAAGAAGTGATGGAGTATTCCCATGTACAGATGAACTTCTTACTTACCAATATTAAAATTTTAATTGTAGCTAGTAAACTTTTTTCTCAGTGTAGCACTATAAAATAGTTATATCAATTTAAAGTTAAAATTTTTCATATTTACTTCACTAAGCGCAAACTAGGGAAATCACCAAAAATTTCTTGTTACTGGAAAAATATTGTATCATTAACATATAATTTTTTAAAACATCCATAAAACATTTCTTTTGTTTTTACTACTTGAAACTGGGTTAGAATATTAATCCGTACATCGTATGTTGCAGCATTACCTATTTACTTTACTACTATGCATATTACTTGTAATATTTTTATCTATTAGAATGTTCCCGAGAACGTTCCTATTGAGAAATATCAGGAAAAACAAAAATATTTAAATAAATATTGTTATGATACTATTTTTCAAACTCTGAATATAAATGTCATGTTTTTTTCATTTATGCGGGTTTATGCTGGTTTATTCTCGTTCATTCTTAGGGAACGTTCTCGAAAAATACGCGCTCGAAAATTTTACATCTCTAACCGCGAGGCACCGTTCTAGGTCCCGTATTATTTAATATCTACATTAATGATTCATATAAACTTCATATCTGTGGGGATATCACTTGCTTTGCAGATAACGGTGCATTATTTTATGAAGATACTTATTGGGAAAAATTAAAATGTAAAGTAGAAAATGATTTTGCGAATAATCAATTGGTTTAACAGTAAGCTATTAATAATAAATTTTAATAAAACTTTATTTATACAGGTTTAATTGTTGATTCTTTACCTAATATTGATTTTCATCACTTTAATATTAATAAAAACAAAGTAATCATAAATAAACAAATAAAATTTATGATAAAGGAAACATGATTATTACTCATATGGCAACCTATAAAATTTAATATTTAGGTTATTATAATAGATTCGCATCTTAGGTGGAATCATCGTTTTGATTATACAGTTAAATAATGAAGTGTTTAATTAATGGATATGACATATAAAGAAGTATTCGGTAGTGAACAATTGAAGATTTTATATTTTGCCTTAATAAAATCTCATATCACATAATATGGCATTACAACATGGTGAGGTGCTTTTAGCAATTATCTAAAGAAATTGGAGTGCACCCAAAAATGGATATTGAAAATAATGTTCGGTAAAGAAAATATTTACCCTACTACTGATATGCTTTTTAAAGAAACAAATATTTTCAACCCACGTCAATTATTTTTTAAAATCATCATTTCTCGCTAATTTAAACGTAAAATTATTAGTAATCTGATTTAGTATAAAACATGGAATAAAATTAAATCAACCATTATACCTTGAAGAGAAAAACAATTGGTCAGAGATGTTTTACTTTCCTTAGCTCTATAATCTACTCGGAACTCAATATACAAAAAGATTATTTTTTTTTTTTTAAAAAAATCCAAAAAATTGTATTTCACATGTTCTTGATAAAACTTTGTTACATTCTCCATAGATTATAAACAAATTTAAATAATTTTCGTGCGTATAATTTAAGCGCTCCGGCATGATAATTAATACTTGTCAAATGGTAAATGAGAGCTACATACATTTGTTTAGCACCCAATGCCGTCATAGCCAAATAAGAGTAATTGAACTTAAAATACATAGTAAAATCCCCATATAAAAATATTAAATTGGCAATATCTCGAAAACTAAAAATTTTCGGAATAGACATTCATACACAAACTTACCCTTATTTTTAATGGTAAATAGGATAAGATTACAAAAATTGGGGGTGTCCATTTGAAAAAATTGATTTTTGACAGTTTTCTCAATTTCTCTTTCATTCTTATTTTTTGAACACTCTGTATTAATACTTATCAAAATATTATAAAAACTCTATTAAAGTAGGTCTTTTCCATCAAAGAATCTAACCCAAATTAAATAATAAAGGCTTCCTTATAGGAAAAATTGATAATACTTTTAGTGCCTGCAAACGTCATTTTTGACATAAGAATTGAATTATGTCAAAAACGGAGAGACTTAGGTATAGGATGTGATACACAAAATCGGCCTAGAATTTTGCGTACAATCCAAAAATGTAATAATATATAGGATGTCCTATTTAAAATAAGCAAGTTGACATCTACTTCCGGTATAACCGGAAGTACCACCATCTCGAAAATATTTTAGCCGAGTTGCCCCCGTCGAGTTTAGTTTACTACCATATTTTCAAAAATTTCCAATGTCTACTTTTCGAGATATCGATCGCTGCAGTTCGTCGTGGAACACACTGTATAGTCGCTTCCATATTACTAAAAATTGAATTAAAAATATGGTTAAGAGAAACACTACGGTTAAAGATAAATTAGTTTATTGATAGAAAAAATCCTTCTTTTTCTAAAACCCCCCTGATAGTCAATTAAATAAGGTACCCTTAAGATTAGTTTGTTAGTACTAAAGATCGCAAAAACAAAACCCAATGTTTTTCCAAAAAAAGAGGTAAAAAAAAACAATAAGTTAGATAATTAATAAAAGAGTGGTGTAAATAATAAACTTTGGAAGATTAAACATATACTTTTTATTGAACGTGATTTTTAAAATACACACAAATCGAAATAAATACTTAAAAAATGAAAATGTTATGCAAAAATAAAAAAACTTTCAAAATATAGTTAAATCGACACATGAAGTGAAAACTATTCTTGTTGAAAATGGTGGATAACCAAGTATTGCTCCATATGTTTCATTGTAAAATCCTATCTTTTATCATTTAAAAGATTTTTGTATGCTGAAAAGCTTTCTTCTACGTCCACACTTGTAATGGGTGTATACCTGAATTTAGCTATAATGGCGGGATCCATATTAATATTGGGAACATTTTTACCACTCAAAATATACGAAATTTTTTCTAATATTTGATATCTCTCATTTTTGAAAAAATGTTTGTCAATTTTGTTTTAACTAACTCGCCAATGGGTCCCGGATAACATAAATGACATTTTTTAAACTTTCAATTATTTAAATTGATTCAACCAAAGGAACTTGCTGCTTTTATAGATATTATGGTTTCACTTAACAAAACTAAAATTATTTTTTTGAAAAAAGCCAAATTAGTAATGGTTTTGGTTTTTAAAGAACCTTTGGATATTTTTGTATTGTTTTTTTTGGCGTTTGCAAATTCAAAAATTAGGTGTTTAAAGTTCTGGAAATTAATGACGTAATAGATGGCGCCGTCTAGCCAAGTTCCCCATCTGGTCAAATCTGGTTCTGGTGGTAGTGGAATATTAGGCCATCTCTCTTTAAACAAGTGTACCCTTAAAGGCGCTTTGACAAACATTTTTTTGCCGTTACTTATTAATTTATTGACTAAAGGAAATAACTGCAATCATATTCTTTCAGCGATACGATTGAACCCGTGGGCTAAGCAGGTACAGTGAATTAAATTTTCTTAAAAAAATTACATGCAGTTTTGACCATATAGCTGCCGCATCCGATATCATAAACAATATTTTTTCATTTGCTACTGTCTCGAACAAGAAAAAGTTTACCATTCCTTCATTAATACACTTTGATACTATATTACTGTTTGTCTTGCTTAATTCCTTTGAACTAATTAAAAAACTTATTGTTGGATTTTTGTCATTTAACAATCCTATAATTAAATTTGCCACAACTGTCAGTAGTTTCGTCAACGGTAAACCAAATATAATTATTTCCAAATATTATTTTAATTTGTTGAACTATTTCTTGGTATACAGGCATAATATAGTTTTTATGTAGTGTACTTTCGTCTGGAATCTGCCTTTTGCAACGCTTCTCTAGAAATGTTTTAAAGTAACGATTTTTTAATGTATTTAAAGGTATACACACGAGTATTTTTTAACATAGCATTGTGCATGTCTAAATTGAATTCTCTTTGTTCATTAAAGCCAGAAGTTGGCGCTATAGATGTTCCAATTGTCTGTTGTTTGAGTGCATCGTTTTTATATTTTTAACACGCTTTTATTAGCTTCACCTGTATGTTTGCTTGTTTGTTTGTTTGCTTGTTTGCTTGTTTGTTTGTAACCGACTCTTTGGACTCGATTTTAACCCACTTTAAACGGACAGATTTAATTGAAACTTTGTACACTTATTAAGAACCGGTAACAATACAATAATTTGATAAGTTTATATCATTATCCTGATCAGGATCGCCAATCCTTTCCTCACGTATCCCTGCGTGAAAGCAAAGGCTTAATATGTCAGTAGATTCCATAATTGTTAATTAGCCCGGTGGTCGAATGGGTTAAGGCAGTCGACGCGAAACGACAGACTCCTCCGGCGTGAGTTCGAACCTCACGGCTGAAATAAAAATTTTTTTTTTTTTCAGAAATATCTGTTGGATCGTAATATGTTATAATATCAGCATCAATAAGCAATATAAATATAGTTTAAAACAACTAAAAAACACGCTTTCATAGCAATCAAACTAAAAAGTTAAAAATAAATATAGTTTAAAAAAACCACTTTTAAAGACATCAAACTAAAAAGTGAAAAATAATTATTAATATAAACTGAAAATAATAATGAACGAAAAATACTAGTATTATTGTGAAAAAAGCGGGGCTTGTGCAATATTTTTCGTATATCGAGCCAGCTTTTTTACAATAATACTAGTATTTTCGTTCATTATTATTTTCAGTTTATATTAATAATTATTTTTCACTTTTTAGTTTGATGTGCTTTAAAAGGTTTTTTAGTTTTTTTAAACTATATTTATTTAAATCATTCTTGGTGTACATTTGTTCTTAAATGCTGGACGATATCGTACTTTTTAACGCACTGAATCTACAAGTTAAATATTAAATATCGCACACTTGTGAAAAACTATAAAATACTTACAGTCTTTATGCATGTTTGACAAAATATCTTATTATTTTCAATTTTTAATTCTGAATGTTCTTTAATCCATTCTTCAAAGAGTAGTTTTGTATTCATTATAACATATTTTTATGACCTGCTACAAACTACCGTTGACACGCAAAAAGACACAAGATGATGTAAAATTAAATTAAAAGCAACAAACTGTTGACAGTGACCTTTACATTGCTAGTGTAGTACATATTATGCCTACTATAAGTAACGCAATAATTGAACCACATTATTTAATGGAAACATACCTAATTAACAAGTTTCATTAGATAAATAAACCAAAATTAAGTTTTAAATAAGCACTAAAACAAAAAATATGCACAAGTATAAGCAAATAAGCATAAACTTACAAAAAGTACAAACACAAAAAAAAAGTAAAAAAAAGTATAAGAAAGTGTGTGTTAAATTACTTCTTTTTGTGTAATTCGTGCAAATTTCGATATAATTTGTTGTTGCTTTAAAATTCAGCATAAGCAAAAAAGTTTAAAATCCGGTCTTTAGTTATTAGTTCATTTTAATAAGATTATAGTCCAGGAGGCAGTGAATTTTTTTCGTACTTATTTTCCCAGTCAGTATATATGTTTTAATCTGTTCTCTTAGTGACAAAAAAACAAGAATTTTTGAGTCTGGCTAAAATTTTTGGATGGATTCAAAAAAATAAAAATAAAATACAAATCCACTTATTTTCCCAGTCATAAATATTTTACATTTACTAAAGTGGAACATTAAGTTTATGAAAATAGCAGTCTGGCTTATCTCAGATAGCGGAAAGTGAGTCTGGCTGAAAATTTGCGGATTCAAAAATTTGACTGATTTTGCGGCTCCGCAACCCTTATTTTTCCAGGCTTGAAATTTAGCATATAAATTGTTATAATCATAAACTGTAATTAAAAATAAGTCTGCATAATTTACGAAATTGGTAAATGAGTCTGGCGGCATCTTCAAAATGGGAAAAATACAAAATTTTTGCTCTTATTTTCCCATGTTTGAAAGTTTGTCACATGATTGATTATACTATATTTTCATAGAAAATACACGTCTGGCTGACATTTACAATCACGAAGGCCTTGCCAGACACAAGCCAGGTAGTTAAACGAGGAGCGGAATAGCAGCATGTGCGTATTTAGGTAACGACGCTGGAATGCGAGTTACCTGAGAACTTGAAAAGAGTATTGATGATATTGACGACAGATGCGAAAAAGATGATGATGATGATAATGAATATTATGAAGACACTGATAGCAATGGCGAAGGCGAAATTGATGAAGAAGAAGACGAAGACTTCAATTAATTTATATTTAATTATAATAATATTTATTTTTTTCATTAGCCGATGTCAAATAAAAACTTTTCTGTGGCTTTAAAATTAAAATTTATGATTTCGTTAACAAATATTTTTCAACCTGCCCCATCACAATTCTGTACTCTGTGCTTTTTTGTATTTCATTGTTTACTGCTCTCATAAAAAATAACATGTACGTATGACACTATTCACCTGTATAATCGAACGTGCCTAATTTAGGGCACCTGACGATCATTAGACGAGTCTGGCAAAGCTTTGGGGGTGTTGCACATTAGTGAGATTGTATTTTAAGCTGTTATTATAATATAGGCCATCATCTGATAAATTTTCATGACTGCGAAAATGAGGAAAATTTTTTTTGATGAACACTTTTCAGTTATTCACCTGCCAGATATATTATCCATACTCATATATTAGCCAGACTATTTTTTTTTTCACTTAACTTCAGTATAGCTCTTACTACTAGAACTATTTTTATCACTGAAAAAAAAAGGGCAGTGTATTCGTATGTTCTGACGCATTTTCCGCCTCAACCCATAGGAACCCCCCCCCCCCCCCTAAGTATATATGAATTTTGCTTAGAATTACTAACCGAACAATTCTATCCATGTTTGCTGACTGGAAAAATAAGTACCGAAAATCGTCACTGCCTCCTGAACTATTATAAACTACGTTGTTTTCTTCTATTTTTTTTTACTTCTATAGGTACGTGTGATAATAAATAATGTTTGTCATTATTAATCAAACCTACACTCAAGGTTTTCTTCTGTGGGTTCTCCATTTATTTGCCTTGTATTCTTTATGTAATCATGCATTTTCTTTTTACTTTTATACTTATTTATATTCTACTAGATATTGTACTTTAAGTATTTAGTAAATAATTATTATAATTATATACTATTATTATGAGATTATATCTCATATTTCACTTTATTTGCATCTGAACCCATGAAAAAAATCGACAAATCTATTTGTCTCTATAGTGTGCAATTCCAATTATTATGTAAATTATCTATTTAAACTGAAAATACCCTACAAGTATCTTGTACATCTTGACTTCAAAACAAAGATAAATTAAAAGGTTAAACAAAGGGTGTATGTTACAATTAAAGAATAAAGATAATGTACATAACTGAGAAAAGTTCTCTCAGTTTCGTGAAATACTTTTCTCCGGACGTACTTTATTTAAATATATAGCACCATTCAGGCCGCGTTCAAAACAATATAGCGCCATTTCCTTTACGTTGTTTGCTTTTCTCCACTCAGCAAATTTAAAATGGCATGACCAAAAACTCACTTACATTAAAGTTGTTGTTAAACAAGTTAAACTGAGAAGCAAAGTTGTATTTTTTACTTTATAATATGGTATTATATTTACATTCTCTGCATTCTTATTGTAATGCAGCTAGTTAGAAAGTAAAAAAGATTCAACGGTTTTAAAAAGATTTATTAATATTAGGAATAAAAGTTTTATAAGTATAAATGATTATTATAAAAATTCCTGTGTCTGATGATGTGAAGTAATTACTTGTTCACGAAACCGGTCACATTAATAAAAGGAATTTTATGAGAATTTTTCTGTTTGCTTTATCATGATTATCAAAAAGTTTAAAAAAATTTAATGAGTTAAAAAACGATTTTGTAATAATTGTCCATATAGCGTTTCAAAGAAACAATAAGGAATTTATTCATGTGCAATTTAAAATGTGCGATAAATACAATCAAGATTACAGTTAAGAGGTAATAAGAAAATACAATTATGTTGTAATTAAATTGTAAGAAGTAACTAAGATGGCTTTGAAAACAATGAAAATTATTTAGCTTGTCATACATTTGTTGGTTTACCGATGCTTTTATTGTGTCTTTAAAAATTGTTTAAAATCTTTGCTAGTTTTGTTCAAAATGCCGCAAATTTATACAAGAGATGAAAAAGTGGACATGTTAATTATTTATGGGGAATATAGAAAAAAATGCAGTTACGCCTTGCACCCCTTATGCCGAGCGATATCCTAATAGAGTGGTAGAACGTCCGAGTGAACGGATGTATGTCGGTTGTGCTCCTGTGAAATCTTCAAAAAATGGTGAAAATCTGACCAGATGTGACAAAAATTAATTGAACTGAAGCTCAAAAAATGATGATTTAATCGGTATAATTAAATATGAGACAGCAAGTTTTATTAAACTAATAATTAACAAAGAGTGATTGTGGATGTGAAATAATACCAAAGCGTGGCTTTCGTTTTCATAAACAAGTGGGCAACACGTGCAAAATAGGAAAGGGACAAGGATCACTACAACATGTACCTTACCCAAGATCCTATAATGTAACGGTGGAAATAACATCTGGTAAATACTTCTGGTAAAGAAGGGTCATAAACTTTCAACTTTATGAATATAAAGCAATACGACTGATAATATGATGAGTGACAACAATGAACAAGCAAGTGTAGAGAGCTCCAATATATGTATAAATGTTGTAAAACAAGAGTTCTTAAGCACTATGTGTGTGTAAACTGTTACAGTATAATACACAAAAGTTGTTTGCATAGAATAAAAAATAATCAATTTATTAGTGAACATAAAATCAATTGTTGTGGAAAAAATGTCACAGAACAGGTAGAAGAGATATGATAGCCGAAGTAGCTAAAGAAAGTGAATTTAAAACATCATTCATGGAAAAGCTTAAGAATGAAAAAGATATATTTGCACAAGAAGTCATTAAAATGGAAGAAGAATTAAATAATGTAATTATCGAGCAAGAACAACATATTGTAGAGTTAAAAAAGTATATCGATAAATTTAAAAGAACCACTGAATGTTTTACTAATAATGTAAAAACATGCACTGTTTTTACTCAAACAGAATTAAATGATTTGAAAAGTAACTTACAAATAATATCAACAAAACCTCTCAACAAATGTAATGACAAAAAAAAGGAATCCACAATTGACAAATTGATAATATTAAACAGGATAAAATCTTGAACAATATAACACAAATAAACAAAAATAAAAAAGAAGCAAGACCAACTTGCAAATAGGATGCAAAGTGAAAAAACATCAAAAAATAAAATTCTTATATTAGGGGACAGTAGCGTAACACAATTTTGCCAAATACTGGGAAATAGGCTGGAGACTAAGTACTTCATTACATCCTTTGTTAAACATAATGCTAATCTAGAGGAAATAGTGGACAGGGTCGAAAAATTAACAATAAATTATACCAAAAAAGACTATGTTATCGTTATGGGGGGTTTGGTAAATATTCTAAGAGGTAATGATATAGAAGCGTCGACGCTAGAACTAATTAAAAATATAAGTGCTTATACTAAATTGATTTTTTTATCAGTACCTCTTTGCAAAAATAGGAGAACATTAAATAATTACATTAATAAAGCAAATATAAAAATTTATAGTGAACTACAATTAAATAATCAAAATAACGCAAACGTTACATTCTTGAATATTAACTCCCTTATAAACTGTTCTCAATTTATATTCACAAGTGGACTAAACATAAAATATAGTGGTAAAGTGACAGTGCTTAATTATGTTACTAAGCTCATTCTTGATGAAATTCCTGAAAACCAAGAAAAGGCTATAAGGTATGGAATGTCAAGGAATCACAAAGAAACAGCAAAAAAATGTCAAGACTATGGTTCAAAAAGGTCATATGCAGGAAAATATAGTAGTGCCGGTAACATTAGATGTAGAAATGCAAAATTCGATGGACAATTCCATTTTTTTAGGAAAAATTCAATTGTAGTCTTAAACTCACAGAGTCTGTTATCAAAATATGACGAAATATCAAATTTAATATTAACTTTTAAGCCACTAATAGTATGTTTGGGAGAAACCAGACTAATAGAAGATATAAACTATAATGAAATCAATATATTTGGATATAATATGCTTAGGGTAGATAGCTATAATAGACATACAGGAGGAGTCCTTATGTATTTCAGAAAGGACGTAAAAATTTAAAAATTTGATAAAATCTCATATTTAAAAAATTATTGGTTGCTAAGTGTTAAAATATCTTTTAACAAAAGAAATTTCGTTATAGTCACACTTTATCATTCACCCAGTAGCAGTGACTTAGATTTTATGAATATGTTTGAACAGTGGTGTGAGCAAAATATAACAGATATCTCATGCCCAGTTTTGATAGTAGGTGATTTTAATATTAATTGGTTGTCAAATACAACGTATGCTAGTAGATTAAAAAATTTTATTTCTGATATAGGTTTGAATCAATTAGTTGATAGAATTACACATCCTACTGAGACAGCAGGAAGCATTATAGATTTAGTTTTTACTAATACTGATAGGTTTAAATGTAGAGTTCACGAAACGCCACGCATAAGTGATCATTATATTTTGTCCCTAAATCTTTATTTCAACAATGAAACTAAAATAAATAAGGTTATTTATTCTAGAGGAAAAATTGACTATATTCAAATGAATGAAAAACTGACATTAATTAATTGGAATTTTCACCACAATAGTATAGATGATAAATATATCTCCATTTTTAATAACATAAAAAATATCTTAGATGATGTTGCACCTAGAAAAGAAGTTGTCATAAAACCAAAATTTAAGGAATGGTGGAATGAAATAGTTAAAAATGCAGTAATAGAGAGAGATACTAGTTACCAAATTTAAAGCATAAGTAAAAGTACCATAGACAAACAAGCTTATAAAAAAGAGTAGAAATAATGTTGTTAAAATTATAAGACAAGAAAAGACTTTATATTACCAAAATAAAATAGATTATAGCAAGAATGATCCCAAAAAAATGTGGCAAGCATTACAACCATTAATAAAAGACACGCAATATAAAGAAATTAATAAGTTAGAAATTGACGAAGAGATTATTACAAATGTAGAAGAAATTCCAAATTCTTTGAATGTCTTCTACATTAACAGTATTGAAGAAGTGATATCTAAAATAGATACAACAAACTGCAGTATAGATAATCGGGACGGTGAGAACATTATTGTACAAACTTTATTCGATACTTTTAGGTTAATTACGTATGATAGACTAAGAAAAGCAGTATTTTCTTTACCAAATAAGGTCAGCCCAGATGACATCACAAGTGAATTACTTAAAAATATTTATAATAGCATAGAAAATCCTCTCTTAAATTTAATTAATAGTTCACTACGAACAGGTAAAGTACCATCTATTTTAAAAATAGCCACTATTATACCAATACCAAAAATCCAAGGTTCTGAGAAAGCAAATGACCTAAGACCTATAAATATGTTAGTGATCATCGAAAAATTATTAGAAAGAATTGTATATGATCAGTTAATTGAATTTATTACGGATAATGGAATATTAATATTAAATCAGTCAGGCTTTCGAAAAGGACATAGTTGTGAAACTGCTATACAAAATGTTTTATATGACTGGAAAAATAACTTGGATGATAATGTAATGGTAGGTGCGGTATTCTTAGATCTGCAAAGAGCCTTCGAAACTATTGATAGGAAAAAATTGAAAAACTTAGAAAATATGGGATTGAGGGTATGGCTTTAAACTGGTTTATTGACTATCTGGAGAACAGAAAGCAAATTACAAAAATAAATGGTAGAATCTCCGATGAAATTAGTAATAACAGTGGCGTACCACAAGGTAGCACCTTGGGACCGTTGCTGTTCTTACTATATATTAATGACATAGTGAATGCAGTAGAAAACTGTCATATACATTTGTTCGCAGATGACACACTAATTTATTTTAATTCCAAAGATCTTGAACATCTTATCAATACAATAAATGTAGACTTAACGAATCTTTTAAAGTGGTTCAATTCCAACTTACTTAAATTAAATGCAAAAAAATCTAAATTTATGATACTCTGCAATAATAGAGAATATACTGAATTTAAATTAAATAGTTTTAAAGTAACCATTGGTAATGATGATATTGAAGTTGTGAAAAAATTAAGTATCTTGGGGTTATAATAGATAGAAGTCTTTCATTTAAAGAGCATGCTTGGTATGTTATTAACAAAATATCAAGGAATGTAGGTGTTTTATCAAGAGTAGCTCCGTTTTTATCACAGTGGTCTAAAGTTTGTGTATATAACACTTTAATTCTACCACATTTAACTTTTGGTGCTTCGGTTCTATACTTTATTAATAAAAATGAATTAAATAGACTACAAAAATTTCAAAATAGGGCTATGCGTATCATCTTACTAGCTGCAAGAGATACGCTAATTACGAACATGTTAGCTAAGCTAAATTGGCTACCTGTTCACTCATATTTAGAATATCAAACCATGATTTTAATTTATAAGATAAATAATAAGATAACACCAGCATATTTAAATGGCAAGTTAGTCGTAAATAATACCATTCATAATTATAATACCAGGAAAAATATAAATCTATATGTTACTACAAAAAATAAAACAAACACTGAAAAATCTGTCTATCACAAGGTCATTATCTCCTTTAATAGCTTACCGGAAGAAATTAAAAACATAAATAAATTAAATATATTCAAATTGAGGTTAAAAGAACATCTACTGGGTGAATGCCCACATTAATAGTTTGGATCTCCAAATATTTAATGGAGTAAATTATGTGTTATTGACTCTATGTAGGTATTTGTATAATAATTATAACTGTCTGTGTTTGTGTGTTAATATATTTTGTGATATATTGTTGCTATTGTGTAGTTATTAACATGCTTTATTTTGCATTGGCTGGATATTTTATTGTATGTGTATTTATATTTGTAGCGAGATATATCTTATATTAATATAATTGCATATGTATGCAGATATTGTGTGTAACAATGTAACAATGTATAACTTGTTAAATTAGCTTGGCTAAATAAAGATAATAATAGACAATGTCCTGCGAGAAATTATTTTAATTGTATTGAAAAACAATTCGGAAGAGAGCTCAACAATGATTCCGAAGAAAATTTTATTATTGATAAAAGAACGAAGATTTATGTTTTTGCTTGAACAGAAGTTTTAAGACTGTTTCTTTGAGGCAAATAGCGTTTGAATTAGAAATCAGTCACCAAACAGTAAGCCGAGTTTTAAATAAATAAGACTATAAATCTTTTAAATACCAATTGCATCAGCACTTGTACAAACATGATCACCAACGTAAGATGGACTATTACAATTGCATTTTACAGAATTACGTGCAGCCAAACAATGGATTTTTTGGGAAGGATATTAATTTTGGACGAGTCTAGGTTCACAGATTTGGAGTTATTTAACCAACAAAATACGAGATATTGTTCACAAGAAAATTTAAATAAATTTATTAAGGGAGGATAATTTTCAAGGGCGATTCGGTTTCACTGTTTGTATTGAAATAATGGGTAGTACAATGATGAGTCCAATATTTGAGGGAACCTTAGCTGGTACCAGATCCCTGGGATTCCTGCTAAATGAGACTGAGGACATTTTAAATGAATTACCTTTGGATTTATGACAGGGAGCGAATTTCCAACAAGATGGCGCTCCTCCACATAATTCAAGAATAGTAACTAATTGGCTTCAACATAGGTTCGGAGAAAACTTAATTTCGACGATTGGTCCTGTCAGGTGGCCTCCAAAGTCAAAAATCACGTAGTGACATTTTTCACAATTATCTACCTTGTACTATCTACTAGGTCCGAGGTTGGCGGGACTATTAACATATTACAATTAAAAAATTGCAATTATTCTAATTTCGTCATCGGAAGGAAGATGTGCACATCTCACTAAGTGACCGCTCCTATCAGTGTTTATAATATGGAAATTGTAGAGCAAGGTATGTAGAATATTTTAAATATATTTTTATATATACTTTCGTGTTATAATTTTGTAATTTATAGAACAGCAACGAAACTTTATTTTTCGACAAAATTTTTAGTTCGCCCACATTTTCTTTTACTCAGATAGTTAGTTCTATTTGATCATACCCGAATATAATTTATGCTATTTGAAAGCTGATAGTGTGATTTCAATAAATTCGTAACAATTTGTTTCCCGTTCTTCCCCAATTTTATCTAATTAGTGTGCTACATTATTGTCGACTACACGCACTGGCGTCTAGGCAAGATAATATAACTTTTTTTTCAACTTCTTAAGATTCCAACACGTTTGTGATCATCTTATTGAGAATCTACCCATCGAAAACAATGAAAATATCAATTTTGAGAAGTTATTTGCCCGAATTCAATATACATGTGTTAAAATTGTGGAGTTTTGGCGCAAAAATCACAGTATGAAGACAAGAGCTTTAGAAAAATATTCAACCGAGTTAAATACGTCAGAAACTGTGATTTTGGAAAGGATTATTCAATCTGCATCGGGCGTCCAGACAACCAGTCAAAAACTTGAAAGGCCAAGAATAGAATTTGCTAAATGCTCGAAACGCTTGAAACAGATAAGACTATCGGAAATGTCAAAATTGGATTAGTCTGCAGCTCAAGCATTAAGCGACACCTCCTTTGCCTCCAACGTTTCTATAGCACCTGTAAATACAGAGAAAGTATTTTCGCTACTAGTTGAAGCGAAACTAACAAAACGTCAGTATTTACTGATTAAGAGTTTTATCAATTCAAAAATTGGTCAAAACTTACTGCCGAGTTATCAAAATTTTTAAAAAAAGCGTTGTTATCCAGGTCCAGAGGGAATTGCCGTAACTGATTGAGCTACAGTCGTTGTTGGACCACACAGCTTCCTGTATTATGAAGTCACAGCGAGAAATAATTGATTCTGTACCCAATGACTGTCCTAAGCTGATTTTGATTGAAAAATGGGGCTTCGATGGAAGTAGTGGATACAGCGAATACAAGCAAGAATTTTTAGATCCTCATATGATTACAGTTTTTTTGTTACTTTTATGTTCCACTTCAACTTCTAGCGAAGACGAATGACAATGATAATAGAATTATTTGACAAAATCCACGGCTTTCGTCGATATGGTACTGTCGACCAATTAGGTTTCAGTATAAAAAAAGACAACTGAAGTATCTGTCGAGGAAGAAAGGTATTTCAAAGAAAAAATTAATACATTTCGTTCTACTGAAGTTAGAGTCAGCGATAGGATATTGGCAATTAACCATAATTTACAATTCACTATAGTTGATGGAAAAGATTTGCAATGCGTTAATCGAGACTTCCTCGACAAAATGCTACATTTGTCAGTCCACCCCGATACAAATGAACAACATTGATGCTTGCTTACTAAGACCCGTTAATGAAGAACTGTACGCTTTCGGTTTAACATCTCTACGTGCATGAATTAGATTTTTTGAGTTTTTTTGTTCATGTATCCTATAGATTAGATATTAAGAAATGACAAGTTAGGAGTTAAGAAGAAAAGATATAAATTGAGTAGAGGAAAAAAAATTAAATTATTTCATCTGGTTACAAAATCAATTAAGAAAAATTTGATTTTTCTATTGAAACCGCCAAACGACTAGTTGAAGCGTTTACATGGTATTATCTACCTGCGTCAGTTCACAAGCTATTAGTGCTTGGGTCTCATGTTATAGATTATGCACTATCTATAGGTGAACTATCAGAGGAAGCAGCAGAAGCAAAAACAAAATATTTTGTTTAATCGAATTTTTTTAATTTTTGAATGTGAGTGATATTATTTTTACTATCATTAAATGTATTTTTTTAAGAATTTTTATTTATAGTACATTAGATTCACTCATTTAAAGCCACCCATATTATATTTTTGACGCACCTCTATATGGATTGCTCATAAATCACATAATTTAGTATTCTCGAGAGGATTTCGATTTTTCTAGCATTACATGGATCAATTATAATAAATCGGAACTGTCATGACACACTTAAATGGAAAACAAAAAATTAAATTAAAACAAATATTAACGTTTAAAATGTCACACTTATGTGGTAATATTGGATTCAGAAAATTATGCAGAAGTCAAATATGCAATAATATAGAGGGTGATCCATTTGAATATCAACAGCTAGGTGAAACCGGAAATGGAATATATATATATATATATATATATATATATATATATATATATATATATATATATATATATATATATATATATATATATATATATATATATATATATATATATTTATATATATATATATATATATATATATATATATATATATATATATATATATTTATATATATATATATATATATATATATATATATATATATATATATATATATATATATATATATATATATTCTTGTTGTTTTCTCTTGGGAATATGGTTCTTGTTTTAATAATTAATTCTTTAGATTGTGACGGAATTCATTTATTAGTTTTTTTTTTATGGAAACCATAAAAAAAGACGTTAATAAATTAGTTTAGTGCCACATTTGAGAATCGAAATTTAAGGTATGTTAATTAAATTGAATTTATATACTTACTCATGGACAGTAAGTTAATTTTAGTAATTCAATTTTAGAATATATTGAAAAAGGTATAAATCTATACCGAAACGTTTATACGAAAAAAAAATTAATAAATGAATTCCGTCACAATCTAAAAAATTAAGCACCATATTCCCAAGAAAAACAACAAGAAAATATATAGAAACAAGGTTCCAGAAATAAAAAAGAATATACATTTCTTAAAAACTATATATATATCAAAAAGTGACGTTTATTAAGTATATAGGATGTTCCAAATTTTAATCGTTTATCTTCAAAACAAAAGGAAAAAAGGTGGGTGTACCATGATCTTGGTACACCCTGTATAGTCAATTGTTGCTTATTTTGATTACTGCTAAAGTTAATAATTTTTGTTTTTGTTTAATTTAAACTGAGAATATTTTCATCTATCTATCATTATTTTTATATAATCCATATTCCCTCTTTTGACCACATCTGGCAATTTGTAATAAAATAATAATACAGTATTATCGGCTTATAAATTAATGTCACAAGAAATGAGTAGGCCTAACCTTTGTTTATATAAATCAATATAATAATAATACTTTCTCTTTTATTAACTGAATGTTTGGTTGCCTGCTGTATGTATATTTTCTTTAGACTTAGTGGGATTGAGGCTAATAATTAAAATAACAAACGGTTTAAAAAAAAAATTACGTTTCGAAATATTTTATTTCATCTTCAGGGCATTGAAATAAGCTACAGTGGTAATTTTATAAAGAAAAAACATGTACATATGAAAATAAATTGTACACTTTTAACAATTAATTATCACAGAAAAGAGATTAATTAAACAATTTTATGTTTACGCAACATTCATTGAAAAGGAAAAATTATATAACAATGAAAATTAAATTGAAATGGGAAAAAGTAATGTAGTTTAAAAAATGTTAAGACAGAATTAGTACCTAAAGATTGTGAAATTTATTAATTTTGTGGTAAAAGTAATCATAAACTTACAAAAGCATATTAATTACGTATTTGAATTAACATTTTGTACTTTCATTTAAAATCGTTTATTGTTGTCAAAATAATAAAAATAGTAGATAACAATAATACACAAAACACAATATAATTACTGTTACAAATACGAAATGAACTGCAATAAATAAAATAATATTTGTTCTGCTATAGGTACACATGTATAGATACCGAATTGCATTCACACTTACACAAACATTGAAAATATAAAAGCTGCATGTTATAAACTTTTTATTTTTTTATTCCATTAATAATATTGAAATACGCAGTGCTTAAATTATCATTATCTGTTCTTTTGTTCACGCCTTTATATTTTTTTATATTAACATTTCATGTGTAGGTAATTCTTTTATTTATAATTAGGCCAATGTCCAAAAATCTTAACACCAATAAATAAGAGATGATGAATGATAATCAGTCCTAACTAAATCAGTTTCATTGACTTTTTACATCAGTCCTATTAATCTTTTTTCATCATTTTGGTGCTCATACATCTATTGTTTTATATACCTCCAGTTTGTCAGATATAAAATTTATCCTAGTCATTGCAAGGTATGCTATATATTACATTGGACATTAGGTCGATCGGAATCTTAGTATTTAAATTTGTAAAAAAATTTTGTTGTTTGAATTTGTGTTTTCGAAAGCTATGTGTGTGCAACCATTTTTTAGGACTTGACTTAAACTTTCTCGTAGGCCTCTTATATATGAAATTGACTCATAATAATTGGGTAATTATTTTTGGCTAGGTATGATTTTAACATACTTGTATTATCATCCCAAAAACATTCATGTGAGTGCTTTTACAATCTGTCATTTAAGTTTTTAATCATGTTTATTTTTTGTTTGATTGAGTGGTTTGAATAAAAATTTAAACATCTTTTTGAAAAAGTGGATTTATTGTATCAGTTATTTATAAGTAATATATACAGTGTGGAAATTAAGTAACGCATAAATTCAGTAATTCCGTTGATATTAATTTTTTTGGAAAAAATATCGAAGGGCAAATATTTTCAGTCTAATTTCAGTTTCTTATGTCATTTATTTTTTAAGTTATGACGTCATAGACTTTTTTTAAATGACAACCTATATTTTTTATTATTGATTTTGGTAGTAGATTTTATTCTGGTTCCGACCATATAAAATTTTCAATATGTTATTATTTGAAAAAAATCGAGAAAAACAGTCTTAAAGTTCAAATAATAAGAATTCATTAAATTGGGTAAATTTATCTAGTTGCCTAAGTTTACGGAAAGTTATCGACGGCACATTCGTTTTTATTTTGAAATTATACAAATAGTTGAAAAATCGAACTAGAAATTTATTATCTGCTCAATTCAAAGTTAGTAATAACGATAACTTCGTGAGGCAAACATTAGTATAAGAAAAACCAGAAAAAAATCTAACGATATCATCAAACACAAAAATAAGCACAGAAATAACAGTTGTTAAATTACATTTACACTAAATGTTCAAATTGATGACCCTGTACCATTTGACAATACCCAAGACGATTATAAAATTCATTTCTCACATTCTGAATAGTTTGAGGCGATATTACCCTAATCTCATGTTGAATTCTTTGCCTGAGATCGTCTAAATTATTGGGTCGATTGTTGTATACTTTACTTTTTAAGTACCCCCATAAAAAGAAGTCTAATGGCGTTAGATCAGGAGACCTAGGCGGCCATTCTAACTGACCTCTTCTCCCTATCCATCTTGCTGGGAGAATTTGGTCCAAGTAGCGTCGCACAATAATTGCGTAATGAGGCGGAGCGCCATCTTGTTGTAACCAAATGGTATTATTTGGTAGGTCAGGGTTATTTGCATTGGGGAATAATGCAGCTAATGCAGGCATCAATTCCAACTGTAAAAATTGCAGGTATCTATCTCCAGTCAAATTGTTTTCAAAAAGAATGGACCTATAATTCTGTCACCAATAATTCCTGCCCAAACATTAACTTTCTGAGGATATTGGGTATGACTTTCCTGCATCCAATGGGGATTGTCCTTAGCCCAATATCTACAATTCTGTCTATTGACATGGCCATTTATACAAAATGTTGCTTCATCCGAAAATAAAACACGCTGGAAAAACATTGGATCGCGGTTGCAAATTTCCATCATTTGTTCGCAAAACTCTTGCCTACTATCAAAGTCATCTTCTGTCAACTCATGAACCAAGTGCACCTTATATGGGTGGAATTTTTGAACTTTCAAAAGTTTTAGAACTGTAGTGTGGTTTATATTGTGGTTCAGAGCAATGTTTCTACTAGTTGAATGTGGATTGTTTAAAATTTCTAGTAGCACATCAAGTTGTGCATCTTCATTTAATGTCGCCGGACGTCCAGTTTTTGGAATATTCTTTACAACGCCATGTTCCCGAAATTTTTTTTCAATCCTACTAATTGTTGATTGATTTATGGGCTGATCCGGGTATTTTTCTCTAAAAAGATGACACACTTCTTGATGTGTTCTAGCTCTGTCGCCATAACCAATCATTATTAACACTTCAATTCTCTGTTTGTCGCTCAACTGTACCATTCTTATTAATAAAATAGTTTTTCTAATTTAGAAAAAGCCAAATAATAACACTTATTCTATTGTGACATTTACAAATTATTTAAATCCGACAGCCGTAACTAATGTGATACACCGGCAACTAGATAAATTTACCCAATTTAATGAATTTTTATTATTTGAACTTTAAGACTGTTTTTCTCGATTTTTTTAAATAATAACATATTGAAAATTTTATACGGTCGGAACCACAATAAAATCTACTACCAAAATCAATAATAAAAAATATAGATTGTCATTAAAAAAAAAGTTGATGACATCATAACTTAAAAAATAAATGACATAAGAAACTGAAATTAGACTGAAAATATTTACCGAAGTTAAAATCGCTATACCCCTTCGAGATTTTTTCCAAAAAATTAATATCAACAGAATTACTGAATTTATGCGTTACTTAATTTCCACACTGTATATATAAAACTATATAAAAGTAAATTTTTGTTTTTCGTGAAAACTGTTTCTCTTTTTATATGATAAGCTTATAATTTTTTTTAATAACAAAGTATGAGATGTGCTATCAACAGCTTTAGTTAAGTTCTGATACAAAATTACAGTTTTTTTTTTTTCAAATTGAGATAAACTTTACTCGGGAAGCAGGAAAAATCATATATTGAATATAATAAAATATTTGTATATATAAAACTTATATATGTTGTTATATCATGTTGTGTTATATCACTCTCCATATTCCTAGTAGGCAATAAGCTGCAGGAAAAGTGCCAAAACCTAATGGATTGATTGGATTTTTCATGATTTATTGCCAAGCAGAACTGCACTTGCAGCCTTATTGGCCAAGGCATTAAATCACATAAAATCAAAATATTAAAAAAGTTTTGGAAATAAACATGTCGAACTCGGGATGAAATATTTATGAAATATCAGGTTTTATTTGGTTGCAACTATGCTTAATCATATTTTCTGTAAAACTCTACTCATTCGATGAAATATACAATTATTGTAATATTTAATTGATAATTTTATTTTCATTTAAGATGTGTCAACTGTGTAAAATACTATGGAGATTAGAAAATTGGTTTTATTTCCGTATTCAAAACCGCAGTACATGTATTTACTTTTCTATGAAAATTTAATTAAATACGATTAATTTCATCATAAATCATGTGCATTCATTAATTGTTGGTAAATTTAGTTTTATTGTCCTAAATCGCGTGTTATTTTATTCAATTAAACGGATGTCACGACTTCGTTGACAAAATAACATATTTAAATGCATAGAACGCTAACACAGATACACGCAATCTAAACCATAGTTAGAGAGAGATCACAGTTTTACATAGCAGTTAACTGTTCCCTATGTTTTTAAATTACTGTTTTATGTTTTCTGATAAATATTTATTTTATTAATATTATCCCACTTCTTTCATAATTAATCATTTTTTCATTTTTATAGTACTCCAAGGTGTCCTTTAAGGGAAAATGCGAGCTGTCAAATAAAACTCATGCAATTTAATGTTTATTCAAATATCTATGATAAGTATAAAATAAAGTTATTAATTTAATACAATGTTTAATAATTATTATAAATATAAATGACTGTTGGTCAAATGAAGTACTTAATAGTTAATATATTATGAAACATTTCGTAAAAAATCTAACTGGATTATTCTTTGTTGGGCTGTTCTTACCCAGACAGCACCAGATTTCCTTAGGATGTCCTAATTTAGTCCTAGAGTGGATATCCGTATAAGAATAAACAATGAATATCCTATGGTTAATCGAATCGGATGTCGTCGTCATCTAGAAATCCAAATATGGGTATCCCCAGGTTGTCCACAAATGATAACCTATGGTGATGTATTTAGGATCTTCTAGTCCTATAAGAATCCGATGTAATAATATCCTTTAGATATATTCATACTGATGACCTATTGATGACCATTTGTGGACGTGTTTTGGAGATATTGTAAATATAAAAATATCAAAAAAGAATATGTGGCATCAAATTCATGACAAATCTCATGGAATGATTTTAGAATGGTCCTTCAATACCATATATATATCAATATATATATGTATATATATATATATATATATATATATATATATATATATATATATATATATATATATATATATATATATATATATATATATATATATATTAAACGTATACAATGCAATGATGCAATAAAGGTCCCCAAGTCTTATTCATTGTCGTAAATTACGTAATATATGTGGCCCAATGACAGAACACCTTCAAAAGCCTAATCAGAAATAGTTTATAATGTTCTGTGCGCGCAAGCGTCAAGTTCAAGTATATAGTTTTTATTGTTCCTTTTGTTTTGTGACTCCCTTTTTTATATTTATTAACCAGGTGAGTTAAACTAATATACATATAAAAAACTCAAATGTTTCTATGTATAAACAAATTGTACAAATTAGTTAGGTCAACCAGCTTGCTTTACTTAACCTCAATCTGAACTTTGCATTACTTAAAATTTATTACTTATTCGAAAACAAAATGTTATTTAAAGCCAATAAAAGTAAGATTTACTTATAGAGACAAGTTAAGAAATTAAAAATTAATAAATTAATTTGACACCCGTCAGAAGAAGTTATTCTTTACGAAAACTAAAAATTCAATCATTCAATGAATAAAATGGTTATCAAGTTGAAGTCATGCACTAAAACAAGTAAATATTTTTAGCTGTTGTAAGAATATATCCTCTATGCAGAGAAACTAGACAAAGTGAAGTAGAAAATTCTATTAAACTGTGGTTAAGAACTGCAGGTGATAGAGTAGAAGGACGAGAAAATAGATGACAAAAAAAATCACATGATAAAGCTGTAGATATTATTTGATGAATAGGAGTGGATTTAGTCAGGTTGTTATAAAAGAATATTGTTTTTATTTATAGGTTTAAATATTTATTTCGTTTATATAAGTTTTAAGTATTCTGTACGTTGTTGTATAAAGTATAAATGCGGTTATATGTTATGATAATGAATGTTATAATCATGTAATTTTTAAATAGAATCAATCTTTAAATAATAGCTGATTATGTCCACAGGTTTTGCTTTATAATGTGTAGAACTTGATTTTTGAGTGTTTATCTGCATTGTATTTTGTTTCTGAATTGGAGTATTTTCCCAGCAGCTTAGTTTGGTAGATTAAAAAGAACATCTTAATCTACCAGATTAAGCAGAATGCTTGAAAATGGCAATTGTAGGTTTGACAAAACGTTGTGGAAATACTTCCAAGTCAGAAGCAAAATACAATGTGGATCTCAACCCCCTGAGAATCGTCCGCTCTATTTTTCTATATACACTGTTTCACATATGATGTATACACCTGCTCAATAACTTTTTTTGTTTTTCAGGAAATTTGATATATTTCTTTCATATATGTATATGAAATTTGTAAATTTATTAAATGAGTAAACTTAATTTTAGCCTCAGTAAAAAACTAAACTACTTAAAAATAAACGCAAAATATGCGAGAAACAGGCATTTTCTTATCAAAGAAATGCTTAATGTTTTCCCATTGTTTACGTTTATTTTTAATTGTAGTAGGATAGTTTTTTATTGAGGCTTAAATGTAATTTGCTCATTTATTAAAGCGTTATATATATGTGAAAATATACATGAAAAAAATTATCAAATTCACTGAAAAATAAGTTATTGAAATTAAACTATAACCTTGATGCCTACACCAAAGATCAAAGGATATCCTAGAACAGATCCTCCAAATGTCCCAGGGATATCCTTAGGGTATAAAAAAGGTATACATGTACGTCATGCTAAGGATATGGAAATTAGTACCACTTCTGGATCCTAGGGACATCCGTATCTTATTTTTGGATATCTTCAGGCTATCTACTATATACAAGTTTGATATCCCTAGGATGCCTATAGGATAATATTGTGCTGTCTGGATACAAAACTACAGTAGTTGTAATTTTGGTATAATTTTGAAATGATATACAAATGTACGAACCCCGTCTCAGAGAGATTTTTGAGAGACAGAATGAGTACGGATATCTACCGCTCCAATTATCGTAACTGCATATTATTAATATAAGGTTTAATCATCTCCAGATGATTCCAACTTGGTTGGCGAAATGCGCGTCGAGTGCAGTGGTGTTTTGGTGTTTTGTGGAAAACCACATCAGTATTACAAAATCTTATTTATTTGGCTCTCATTGTACACTTGGGTAACTGTAAAACAATATCAGGAAATAATAGATAAAATAAAGTCATACACAAAAATGTTGTCTGCTTAATATTATATTAACTAAAACAAGTTGTCGCATTTTTGGATATTAGGTGTGTCCATTGTCTTAAAATGTGTAGCTTACTGCCATATAAGATTATTTAGGGATACAGGGGGTTGTATTAACTGTAAGTGTTTAATTAGAAACTTTAAACCAAACAAGACAACTATGAGAACTATGAGCTACATCAGCTATGAAAACTAATATTCTGTTTCATCGAATATTTAGATGACATTTTGGTAGCAGCTATCGCATCTACTTTTGTGAACTGGCTTATATTATGAGACTATGGAAATATAAGGTAAAATGTACTTATTTCAGATATACCAGTAACTCATTTTCTGAATACAGTACCTATATACCTTTATTATTACTTGTTTTAAAACAACTGAATCATTATTAAATTCATTAATTTAGTTTGTACATGTACATGACTCTCAAGTAATTTTAAGCTACCTTATTAGCTTTTTCATGCAGAGTTGTATAAGAAACTTATCAGCTCTGTTTGTATCATTATTAACGTTTTTATCTACTAATCACACTTAAATGAATTTATAATGTACCAAAGAGAGAACTAATTTATCACGTTATCGCTAAAAAGGATTGGTTTTTGAGCCTAATTGAACAAAGGTGGCTCCTTTTTTTGAAATAAGACGTTAATTCAAGTGGATTAGACATCAGACAGTCTGAGAAACATTATAAGATTAATTGTCCGACAAAATAAATCAGCAAAACCTTCAGTGAAGCAGTTAGATTTTCAAATAATCTTCGCATTAGCATATTAGAGCATTGAAGTGTAAAACCCTTGATGAGTTGGTATAAATCATGTTATTTGTGTTATACAGAAATATCATTTAATTATTTGTAAGACATGCTCATTCTATGACTAAAGCAATTGTATTGTTATTAAAGTTGGTTTTTATCTGGAACAAAGAGCATTTAGAATATATAATTAACAATTTTAACTGTTGGCAAGTGAACACATTAAATCTAAAGCTCTGTAGTGCCCTCTCAAGTGGTTACAGTTTTTT
The DNA here is from genome assembly GCA_029963845.1 of Rhamnusium bicolor. Taxonomy (NCBI): domain Eukaryota; kingdom Metazoa; phylum Arthropoda; class Insecta; order Coleoptera; family Cerambycidae; genus Rhamnusium; species Rhamnusium bicolor. The sequence continues at coordinate 14,782 of JANEYF010002040.1, read as the reverse complement.
AAGTATTAATTAATTAATTAATAATATTTAAGAACTCGACTTCGTCCCGGTCTTCAAACATTATTATCGACCGGTAAAATGCACTTAACGCCCAAAATGCTTATTAAATTTTTTGCACGGTCGAATATTTTCATGATCGCTACAAACACTTTTATTTGAATTTCTATTGCGTCATTTATGAAGTGTCTACCTATTGTATTTAAGTATAACAGTAATGTCATAACTGCATACAATTCTTCCGGATAAATTTGAATGTCTGTTTCATAAGCGATTTGCTCAACAATGTTATAAGTGCAGGTATTGACTGAAAATATTCCGTCTCGTAAAGGAGCAGTGGCGGTCGGTCCATGGAAGCAAGGGAAGCAGTGCTACCCCTGGGATTATTATAAAAAAACACATAAATAGAACCTAATTATTATTTATCACATATATTAATCATTAAAATTTACTTTTACCCAACTTCAATAGATACGGCCCTGCTTTTCAGCAGCTGATATAATGTTGCACGATAAAACCCTAACGATGACGCACTCGATTAATCCAGCCAACACGAACTCGCGCAACTTCGATATATGTAAGGAGAGACAACTGTCTCTGGTAAGTAGGTAACTTATTGAAATGCATCCCATCCCCACTTCATAATCTTGATATCTGAGCTATATAGCATCGTAATACGTTTTATTTTTATAGATTTTAATCTCGATTTTAATATCGATTTTAATATTATACTTAATATTAATCTTCCTAGTATTATTCTCAGCTTTTGTGCTATATTTGTAAAAACTTTTTTGGTGTTTCTAAACCTGTGGTGCGGCGACAAGTGATTTTTAAAACGTTGAATATTAGTGCGCGTGTACGCAGATTTAGAATTACTTATTAAATTTGGAAGCTGGTTCTAGCACTGTGGAAAATATTATTTGCGTTTGTGTGGTGTGCAATTTGTTGAAAAGGGGATTTTCAACATATTCGTTTCAAGATAAACTGGATATTATTAGAAATGGGAAACCAACACCTGATTTAAAATTCTTAAAAACGAAAGTTAAATCATGCTATAGGTACTTTAATATTGAAGTGTACAGTGCTAATCAGTGGTTAAGGGGTTGTGAAAATTTGTGTAAATTGTTTGTTGGCCATGTGTACTGTTCACAAATGAAAAAGGTGTTTGGAATAAAAATGGCTTTTCAGATTTAAACAACATTCACAAAGTGACAAAAAGGCATGGTAAGTGTGAAACTCATTTGGGAGCGGTACTAAAAGAATAAACATTTGGAAAATCACGAATTGAGGCATTCATTAGATCAGCAGTTGAAAGAAAGTGTTAAAAGGACTTATTGATATTGTTTTGTTTGTTTTCTCGGCGAAAATGAACTTAGTTTTAGAGGTCATACTGAATCTCGAAGCGTTGCTAATAAGGGCAATTTTTATCAATTTAGTTGATTTATTAGCAAAATACGATACAATTTTAAGTAACCATCTGGAACACTCCACGATTTTTCGCGGTACATCAAATCATATTCAAAATGATTTGATTCAATCGATAAGCAATATTGTTTTAGAAAAGATCAAGCAAGAAATAAAAAAGCTCCTTTGGTGCAGTTATGTTAGATGAAACAACCGATATTACGAATATTAGTCAGTTGTCAATCGTAGTACGGTACATAAATCCAAATGGGAAATTCCAAGAGCGCTTTTTAGGATTTTTAGACGTAGCAACGCCATGAACGGCCGCAGCTTTATATACTATAGTTTGTCAGATAGTCGATGATCTACAGTGTGGTGCCAAACTTATCGCCCAAAGTTATGATGGGGCCGCTGTAATGTCTGGTGAATTGGGGGGCCTGCAGAGCCAAAGTAAAAGAGACTTTTCAGAATGCAATATTTGTACATTGTTTTGCGCATCGATTAAATTTAGTTCTAGCTCAATCTGCAGCGTGTCTTAAAGAGTGCAAAGTGTTTTTTTCAAGTATTAGTGGAATGGCTGCCTTTTTTTCAAAATCATCAAAACGGACACGAGAATAAAAACTTTTTCAAGAAATTTAACCAGTGAAGAGCGGCTTTCAAAATTGTCCCTGTTAACAATAGAAAGTGACTTTGTGAAGATGTCCAAAAATTCAAACTTTTACGACGAAGTTATTTCCGACATCGCAGAAAAAGAGAGGCGGATTAAACTACATTGTAAATAGGTAGGTATGTGCATGTTAACTACTTAACAAACTCTCTATTTCGCTGCGGGTTCAATCCTCGCCACCGGCGCTGGCAATGTCGGTGGATATGGTTGTGTGTCTGCGTTTTTTTCATAAGTGTAACCCTCGCCCGTGCAGCTTCGGCTTTGGAATCGGGGGTTGTCTAATTTTTGTGGTTTTTATGTTTTATGTTTATTGAGGAGTGGCGGTCCTACAAGTGTACTTTTTTCTAGATATCATAACTTTGCAGCTTTCGACATTTGTTTTAAAATGAGTATACGGAAGCCACGTCCCTTTTCTTAAAATAATTTTTTGCCTCGCCTCGCTCGGGGCCTCGCGCTACCCATCACTCTATATCACAAACTGCTTCCCCTGTATCAAAACTCACCGCACGCCCCTGTAAAGGAGGAATCTTTTCTTTCAATATAGTCACCTGCGCGAATGCTATTATTAAAAAGCAGGTCATTTAGGAGTAGATTTGTTAAAATTTACACTAAAGAAAAATTCTATACACCAGTTGTATTTGACTAGATCATTTGCTGAGTAAATGTTGATAATACAGGTTTCTATTTAAATACTATTTTTTTTTGACGTCTATCTGTCAAGTATATTTTCGGTAAAACGAAATCGGAAAAATTGCTGACAGGTTCTGTCACATCAATTTTTACTCTTAAATTTATATTTTTCTAATAAATAAATTTCGAAATAAATTCCTCTGTGTACTTTTTTTATAATAAAATTAAAGTTATACAGAATATAGGTTATGTGCTATTTTTTGCTTACCACCCTAGGGCATTTATAAAACTTATCGCCCTAGGGCGGTAAACATAGCTTGCTGTTGTAAATACATAGTTGGTAAGTTTACAAAAAAACCCGACCATGCAAAAATCGTTTTAAAAATCTCAAGTGTCAAATAGCGATACCTTTCCTTATCGGTGTGTGAAGTTATAAGCGCACAGTTTTGTACTAAAAGAACGTGGCATTTTTAAATTGTAATATATCTGGAGAATGTATAATCACAATCGATTTAATAAACATATCGTGAATATTTGGCAACGCTGTATAATGATCTATTTAATATTGCTGCAAAGTAAAGTGTTTTTAATTGTAATGAAAGTTATAATTAAATAATTAACAGAAGAACACTATAACCTCGAAGAGCAAATTAAATATATTCATTTGAAAAACCGATATTTTTAAATTGACAAATGTCGACAAAAATATTGAAAATATTATTATAAAAGACATCTATAAACTTCTAAACAAAATAAATAGGTACACAGAATCAAGGAATAGAAAAAGAAATGAAACAAATGCGAGTCGATATAAAAAAAGAACTACATGAGACAAAAAATAAACTTTTGCTACAACCGAGCGAAAAGTGCAACTTTGCGTTTCCACAAGAAAGAGCATAGTTGCACTTTTCCGAGGAGCGAGCGTTTTTACTTTGTCGGTCGCCGAGCGACAAAGTAAACGCTTAGTTACCATGGAAACCATAATAAAGAAACGTCTAGTGTATCTGCGACTTTTGACACAAAAGTAAGCATTGAGGGTATTTGACAGATATCGACAATTTTGTGACCTGCGTGTGATTTTAAGATCGTTCTCGTACAATAGAAATGTCTTTACGTGAAAATTCAATAGAAATCGATGAAATTAGTGAAATTTCGTGCACTCCGCCCGAAACATTTCTACAAAAACATGTGTAGCGCAAATTGATGCTCACATTTTGAAATCTGAACTGAAGTTACCAATAATTATAATTTTAAAAACACCGTTTAGAAAATCTGTGTTAATTCGATGCATCCCTTCGAGGTTCTCGCTAATAGCGCAATATATCACTTTGCGCTCTTAATACACAAATAGCTACTCTAAGCTAGAAGAAAAAATAAAGAAATCAGTAAGGAGCTCGAAATTGCAAACAAGATATTAAAAAAGTGCAGTTTTGTAATATGTGGTTTAGATTATCAGGAAATTAATAGAAAACTTTATTACACTGGTTGCTCAAAAATTAAATGTTAAAATTGCCATCAGTGAATTAAAAGATATTTATAGCATACCAACTAAAAAAATATATTTGTAGAATTGATGTAATATTTAAAAAAGAAGGAAGTTTTCGCGAATTTAAAAAATTCCCGAAATTCGTGTTCAACAGGTAAAAATGAATATGTTGGGTAAAAAAATTTCAAAACTCGGACGTTTTCAAATATATAACATTGTCATACTTTTAATAGGTACTAGCTTCGATTCATAGAAATTACCATTCTCAAGAAGCCTGTATTTTTTTCTAATTACACACCATTTCTGGCATTTCTTGTTAGGTATGTTTCAATACTCGTGTCGTGCCTGGATTTGTCCTTGGCATTGTGTAATCGCTTAATAGAAAACAGTCTAAGCTGTACGTTTTCATTTACATGGGTAAGTTGACATGGTTTTTTTGAACACAAAAGAGACCCAATGGGTTTTTTTAATACATAATTTTTGTAACGAGTTATTTATGTTAACGTCCTGGCATTATTTAGCACATTACTATTCCGCCATTCAACCAGGACACACACACTCAACAATCATTACCTGCGACATTTGCCAGATGCCGCTGCTGTGACTCTAACTCGGGAGAGATAAACAGTGGCTAGCCGTATTCTACCACACAACAACGTTCTAGCCAACTGTGGTCCCTCTTGGTGATTAAAGCACACCACTATACATCCACGCTCTAGCCAGGATTCAAACCCTGTACCTCTTGGCCCCAATCCTGACGTATAAATATTGAGCCATAGAGCCGACCGATTTTGAAATCAAACTTAGCCCTCTGATGACTTTTTGAGATAACTTCCTCTCTTAGGTGTTTATCGAAATACACTAATTTATTGCATTATGTACTCTTAATACGGAAATATGATAAATGCGAGGTTTTCAAAAGGAAAATTAAAAGTGTAATTTAATATTAGGCGACATAGCAAGCATTCAAAAGAAAACCCATGATTTACCGTATATTTAATTTGAAGTTTTACTCTTATAACAACCTCACCAACATGGTGATGTTTACGAAAATGAGATCGGTGTATACTATGTTTTTATATAATATAAATAAAAAGTACGGTATATACTAATTACCCTGAGTATTAAATAGAATTAAATTTTAGTTCATAACCAAATCTGATAAAATTACATTTTATCAGCTTTGGTTTTCTTTCATTCGTTTAATCATGTTCAACCAAGTATGAAGCAAATTCTTAAAATGCTGGAATAAATTCTTATAAATTAGTGCATGTCGTATCAAATTATCTACTACTATTTTTTACAATATAAAGAGTACAAATAATTAGCAGCAAAATGTTAAATTTATAATTTGATTTGTCAGAGTGACTATATGCTTTTTTTAAACGATTGTGTGGAATTTATAAACAAATTATCATAAACATCTTAAATAATTAAAAAAAAGGTTGTGTACATACTACACTTAATGCTATCTGCACATGTGAAAAAATGTACTCTTTCAATTGACACTTACAAAAATGAGGTTGCTATTTAAAGAAATTGTCGATGGCATCATAACTTTTCAAGATTTTACAAAGAATTTTTTACTTGAAACAGAGAAATATATTAAAAAATCTACTTGTCTGAGTGATTTTCTGTTTCTCACTTAGTAACGATTTAACAAATTATGTATTAGGTATTTTAAGAATGCACTGTATAATAAAAATGAAATATAGTCCACTTTCTAGGTTTTTAAGTCTCGAAATATGGATTTTTTTTGTTTGTACTTGGAATTGTTCATTTCAGATATATTTCAAACTCATACAATAAATTGACAGCATAATCCTCTTAGAAATAATTTCCAGTCGTATTAACATCGGAACGTGTACGAGCCAGGAGAATTACTATAAATCAGATAGGAATCGACATGGAATTAAGTACGATAACAGTATTTGGGATTTTCATCTACAGCATAGGGGCGGACGAAACATTAACGTCATATAATGCATGCTATGTCGACTGTAAGAATCATATATACGATTTTTTCAGATTTATGTCAGCCACAAATAGGATTTTCCAGAGTTTTTAAAATATGGGCATAGTTATTATCTATAGGAAATCAAAAAAAAAACTGGACTTGGTTTGGTACACCTCGATAGTACTTTTTCATCATTATATCGATATGGGTATGAGGGAAATAAATAATTTTCATTAAAAATATTTATTTCATACACTTATACAGGATAGAGTATAAGAACCTGTTGATTTTCAAAATTAAATAAGGCCTTCAATTTTTAACTTTATATTCGGTGTTTTATATCATTACAAAGAAACTATCATGCAATTTTTTTTTCTTGAAAAGGAATCAGTGACAGGTGTTCCGCCATTCATAATATACTGTCTGTACATACAAGATTTTCTATTACTCCCTCGATCACTTCCCCATGAATCTGTCATTGGTTTATTTCTACAATATTTGCGGGTCTTGTAGAATAAACTTAACACTGACGTGATTTTAAACAAACCATGAAAAACACCATATACCGTCAAACGGGGTAAAGTGGATCAAAAAGTCTTTAAGATTTGACGATGTAGTTGTAATTGAAAATTTTGCAAAAAAAATAAGATTAGACGCTAATTTGCCATCTAATCGTTAATTAAAAGAATAAATAATCCCTCAGGTTTTTTAATTTTTTTTAGTGTGATCCACTTTACCCCATCGAGGGGGGGATAAAGTGAATCGTGGTTTATTTCTTATGAAAATTCACTTTAAGCACTTTAAGGGTTAAAGTGGACCACTGAATTTTTTTTAAAGCAAAAAAAATGGGTTCTTATGGACACTTTTTCTTGAAAAATAGGCCACTAGGATAAAAAAACATATTCTTTCATAACATAATCTATCACACCTCCTTTCAGATGAAGTCTTATGCATGTAGGAAATAGAAATAAATAAACACAAATGCAACATTTTATATTATAAAATACCAACCACCCAAAAAATAAAAACCAATCCTATGAAATGGATAAAAATTAAAACTTAATATAAAAATAAAAACACGTCCTTTTTAAAGTCTGTGTCGATAAATTAAAATATTATAAAAACAACGAAAAATGTTAAACTTTTATATAATCAACAATCTACAAAAATAAAATAAGTCCCTCTTAAAGGAACTTTACCCAACTATTAACGACAAAGAATTTCAAATAGTCATTTCATTACCATATTCAGGTCAACTCTCTTATTTAATAAGCAACACTTTTTTCAAATTTAATATTAAAATATCATTTAGTTCTAACAAAAATATAGGCAGATATCTTTTCAATGCAAAACAAGAAACTGATATCTCTAAAAAATGTATTGTATATCTGTTAGATTGCCCAGAATGTAACGCCTCATATGTAGGTCAAACAGGTAGATCGTTCGGGATAAGATAGAGAGAATATATTCACACACAAAAACAACATTTCAACTTTTATAAACACCTAACAGATTCTGGTCATACAATAACTGACGAACGTCATCCTAAAATATTACATATTTGTGGGAAAAGTAAAAAAATTAATCTCTTAGAAGCGCTGGAAATAAATAAATTAAATAGGAATACAAATTACAACATATTAAACGACCAAATAGATTAAATAATTCTCCGTTATCAAACTAAACTAATGCTGTTAAAAAAAATCACACCATAATATAATTTACTATCTTGAGAAACCCCTACATTTAAAGACATAACATCTGTACAAATTTGAATTGTATAATCAACCATAAAGTGACCCATCGTTCTATTCAGTTCAGTTTACATTTAAATGAAAGTAAAATCTATGTATAATTTAGTCTACTGGAAAATGTCCCGATAGAATGAAACTAGTTGTAAAAATAACAAATGTAGTGAAAATTAGACAAGTAATAAAAAGTGTTTAAAATTTTTTTAAATCAAAATGGACTTTCACAAAGTCCCTTCATCTTCAATCAATTATTTTAAACTTTTATGTTAAAAAAATCACTCAACATTAATTGTACCTATTTTGTATAAATTTGTATGGAATTAAGGTATTTTTTTTAAGAAAACAGCTTTTTTAAAACCAACGTTTCGATATGTTTATTGTATCTTCTTCAGGGTCCTAATGTTGTTAAAGAGAGTCTTCTTCTTTTGATTATACTAAGATTAACCTTCTTAAAAATTTGCTCCCTAACAACAATGTTTAAATCTGGGACAGTGCGACAAACGAACGTATCATGTTTTGAACCGACCTGCTTTCGAAGTGTGTTGACAACATATTCGTAGTTATTGTGAACTTCAAGTTTATCAATAAAGAACCTATCCCTTTTATTTGTCGTTAATTTAACTATGATGAACACATGGTTCCTATTTTGTAGAATTTCGTAGTCATTGTTGCTTGATGTTGATGACCTGACTTCTGTTCTATCTTCCATTATTTCTTCTACAATTTCTTCATCCGAAGAATTGGAAGAGTTTTACTGAGTAAAACGTCATCTACTAAATCATGTTCATTATTAGTGTAGGTAATAAATCTGTCTCTGAAATGCTTCTACCAGGGGCAATGCTTTTTTTTAATTTTTTTGGGAGCTTGTTGCTCCGAACCTATGCGCAGGTTGCTTAGATGTTCTACAATGATATCGGTCAATGCATTTTCATTATTCTCATTAAATAGCGGCTCCTCTGCTCTGTGTGGTATTTTCTTGAGAACGACACTTGGATCAAAGGGCACAATTTCTCATGCTTTGAAACCAGCTACGCTGTTAGTCACGGACTTAGCTTCTATTTTGTTTACAGTGTCGTTTGGTATCTTAGGAAAAACAATTTTAGGCAATACACCACGATTCTTTAGTTTCCACTGTTCTAAATAGTCTCGCCAAGCGGCTTTCAGAGGTAGAAAGTAAGCAATATCCAGGAGCTTCAATAAATGTGTCAAGTTGGGTGGTAGCAATTGAATGTTAATTTCATCACATTCCTAAATGACACTGACAGTTAACTAGCTATTCAAATTGTTCCCTATTATCAGTTAGGGGTCTTCAAGTTTTCGAGCGTAAGGCGTAAGTATTATGTGTTCACACCAATCTTCAAACATAAACAAATCAAACCAGCCACTAACTGTTCTATTATATCTTGAGCCCCTTGATTCCTCCTTCTGTCCACCCAGGGTACAAATGTTTAGCCTTGCATACCACATATGGTGACAACAATTTACCATCTCCCGTTATTGCAAACATTGCACTCGTGCTGGTTTTGCAAGTATCTATAATTCTGTGAGCATTCTTAACTCCGCGATTGACAACAACTTTTTTGGCTCCCGGGTTATCCAAAAATTACTCTCATCATAATTTATGATGTTTGCGGGAGGTACGTCCTTCAAGCGCTCTCCAAGTTCTTTAAAATAATTTTCACCCATTTCTTTTTTATAAACTCGTGTCATGGTATCGACCTGTTTTTCAAAAAAAAAAAAAATATTCATTTGGATGATATATATTTCAATATTTTGGATAATAAAATAATCAGGATACGCAAATATGTAAGTACCTACCTACCATTTTTCCAAAAAATATGGATCTAATTGTCATTATTAACGAATCAAACTAGTTTGTTTCAAATGCAACGTTTGTTTGCGTTGGGATGCCAAATAGGTAATGTTTATGCACTCTTACGTGAAACGAAAAAACTGAACACCTCCACCAATCCTCGGCTAGCTCGTTATATCTCAGGTTGGGTTACCAGTATCATACAGGCCAACTGGTGCCTTCAGCTTCTCAGTAGGTACTCCAAATTCAAGAAACAAACAATTAATATTTGACCAGAGAATTTGATATACCTTACCACACATTACTTAATGAAACCTATTCTGGTTCAATAAAATGTTTATATATATATATATATATATATATATATATATATATATATATATATATATATATATATATATATATATATATATATATATATATATATATATATATATATATATATATACGTCAGGTCAATAGCAGGGTTTAAAAAAATAATTATTTAAAAATAGGTGTGATTTTTTTCTTAATTTATAAATTATCCCCAAATAAAAAGTATAATACCATTAGGTAGATTTATCCAAATGCAATTGCATGTAGTTTACATAAAACCACATAAGAAAAAAATATTTATTGTAGATAACGTACGTTTACATTTATCGTAATCAAAATTACTCAATCTATTACAGATCTTGTTTGACTGGACTATATTTACATCATGAGTACCAGTACTAAAGTTAAATTTTAATAAGTAAAATTGAAAAAAAATAGTGCAGCAAATATAAATGATTAGTTATTTACATCCTAGGTCAACATTTTAATAAGTATAAAAATAAATATTAAGACTTAACTTAATCTCCGGGGTTGGAAAGGTGTGTTCAATTTTTTTCTTCAATACCAAACTAATATTGTTCCATTAACCAAACTGCAGCATTACTGTCGTACTAGATCAATCCTTTATTCCAGCTCCACTTGGTACATTAACAAGACTTGTTAAATTTCCATTTTCCATGACATCAAATTACATAAAAACCATATTTAAAACACGAACAAATCACCTAGGTGTCATAACCTAGATGAGCCATATAACGCTGTTATACCAAATAATAATTTACTAAGTCAAAATCTAATAAAGCCCCGTAATAACCTCGTGATAGTCAACTAAAATTTTAATAAGAAACACAAGTAAGTACTTGTTAATTATTGTTCTATTTTAAATAACTTACCTTTATTAAAGGGCATAATGCTAAGTCCATACATATGCTTAATTGTAGAATAATCCAGCATTTAGCTGACAAGATACTAAGTAGCACCCTTTATATAGTGAAAAAAATAATCCCAAGACAACGATGATTAACATCTACTAAAATAAATTTGGATCAAAAATTTCAATCTCTCACCAGCTATAAGTTACAAAATTGCGACGCGCTTTACCTATTACGCCACTTAGTTTGGCTGCGGATTACGGTGATAGCGCGGCAAAACAAATAACTCCCGAGCTCAGCTGAAGAGTGGGGGTTTAATAAATTTCAAGGGCGCCACTAGTTTATTTCCGCCACTTTAAACTAGAAAAGTCCCTGTTGTTCGAGAAATCCGCACCACAAAATAAAAAAATAAAATTATATTTGTTCTAAGTGGGAAGCAAGCAAACAAGTGAATACCAAAGGGAAAAAAAAAGATCCAACACAAAACACAGATACTTAAATCACCTAGGCTTCAATAAGTATTGCTCTTATAAAATGTTACTACCAGTTTATTTATTGATTAAGTTTTGACAGACAATAGTAAACAGATATGCCCCAAAAGTCATGTCCAGACAATAAATATGCACTCCTGCTCACTTTTAAAACCAGGCCAGGCTTTGTACTTACAGTGTATCATACAATTGGAATACTTAGTACATTTACGACTAATTCAAAGTACTGTACGTGCGCACGTATAGCTTACAAAGCAACCTAAATAAAACTGTGTGTACGATTTATCACTGGTCGAGATATACCTGAATGGGCGCTTAGATATCATTAATTTTATGCTAACAAATACTGTCAATGACTTAAACCTAAATGTAAAAGATATATCTATCTATAATTAAACAAAATAAAATGAAACAAGCAATATTTCTTATCTGGTAGCCTGCAGATGATTCTCGGTTTCTTTCTCTCGCTGCGGGTAGCTACTTCGCTGTTAAGTAGTTACTTAGCGACTCTCCCAAGGTTCGAGATGGATAGAGCCGTCAAAAAAAAGGAAAACTATAAACAGGAAACTATTCAGGAATGCTTTATATGGTGAAACTGTATGCAGAAATGGTACGTTAACTGTACCCAAAACTCTACAGGACAATTAATACATATAACCATATACAAAAACCCTAAAACAAAATATTCCATTACTTAACTTTTGGACAACAGTCAAAGACAGCCAAAATGCGAAAATGATTAAAAGACTTACCTCGTTACGAGGGTTTTCTCTCCAAAACAAAGCCTATGGTAGTGGCTAACTTCAAACGTGGGAAATATGGCCTAATAAATTAAATCCTTCTTACGAAGCAATCGTTTCCAATAAGAACTCCAACAAAATGCTCTACGGCAACTCCAGGAAATTTGGAAAACTAGTTTTATAGTTTCGACAAGAAAATCCCAAAATTTATGGTACAATTTAATACTTGTCAAAACTTTTATTAGACATATCTAATCGATACGGCTCGCGATGGAGACTTGATAAATTCAGATTATCGCCATATAGGCAACCAAGTTTTCAATTACGAGTTAAATGCGACGCATACTCTATTTCAAATTTAATAATTTAGCTGCGAAAGATGTGACAAGGCAGACTATCGATTTTATCGAACTGGTTGTTTGTGTTTGTTGTAAGGATTAAACTGAATCGTTACAAATTCCACCGGAACCTCCTAGAAAATTTCGCAGAAATTTTCATAACTGACCGTCTGTAAGAGATTTTGTTTCCTAATATAGTTCTTGCCACTACTAATAGCTACCCAAAACAGAAGATCCAAAACACACACCCTATATTATTAACCTATAATACTTGAAAATATGATACCGAAATAATAAAAAAACTGTCGACGGTAAATACAAAGTCCGAATCTTAGATAGATGACATCGAGAGTATCGCGTAAAGGTGGCGTGTAGCGCCCAACTGTATTATTAATCATGTTCAGGAGATGGCTTGAGGTCTTTGGCATGCCACGTTCCTCTAAATCTACCATCTACATCTTTTAATTCATATGTCCATGGTGACACCTTCTTGGCGACAATAAATGGACCTACATACTTCGGGGCTAATTTAGAAGAGAAATGCTGTGCCGCATCCGATAATACAAAATTTTTCCGTTAGACACGGGAACCTATCTCATAAGTAACATCGCGATGACGTAAGTCATAATATCGTTTGTTTTTCTCGGATGCTTTCTTTAACCTTTGCTTCACTTCAGCGTATAACCTCCGAAGGGCTTCACTTCGATCGCGGGCTAATTCATTTTTATCAATGTCAAAACTAACAGGTTGATTCCCATCTTTAGGTTGTACATTAGATGGCATCTCACGACCAAACACAATGAAGTATGGCGTCCGTCTAGTGGACTCATGAACTTGAGTGCGTATTGCACAAGATAATTTTGAGACATTTTTGTCCCACTCGCGGTGATTGTCAGCAATGTAACACCTAATCATTGTCTCAAGAGTCTTATTTACCCTTTCCGTAGGGTTTGCCTGAGCATGATAATTAGCTGTAAAGACTTGTTTGATATGGTAGGATTCAAGCAATTTACGAAATTCCCTACTTCTAAGTTGAGTACCGTTATCACAAATCAAAATGTCCGGTTGACCAAATATCAGAAACAAGTGTTCTTCCATTGCAGTACATACTAACTTTGAGGTTGCATTTCTTAACGGTATAACTAAACTAAATTTACTAAAACTATCGACTATTACTAAAATAAATTTGGAAACCTCGATTGGACCTAGGCAGTGGTCCAATAAGATCACACGATACAACTTGAAAAGGTTTATCCACCACACGACGAGGTGCAAGTAAACCAGCAGGCTTCTTTTGCTCAGGTTTATTTTTACAGCAGACAACACAATCACGAATATACTTTGTTATATCCGCCTTCATTTTAGGCCAGTAATAATGTTGAGAGATTCGCGAAAAAGTTTTAAATATGCCTGAGTGACCAGCACATGGATCATCATGACACTTAACAAGAACTTTCTTGCGTTCATTTTTCGGAACTACGCGTTTCCAATTATCTTGAGTGTCAGATAAACCAGGAAAATTACTATGTTCTACATACTTATACAAAATCGAACCCACGACACGCCACGATGGAAAATGTAATGGGTCGTTTTCAACTTTATTTAGCATTTTCAGATACCAACGATCTAAAATTACTTCATTTTCTACATCCGTCTCGCTATAAATGATATCTAGTATGGGAACCGAACGTGACAACATATCGGGAACTACGTGATCCTTACCCTTGCGATGAATTATATCAAAACTATATTGTTGTAATCTGATCGCCCATCTGGCCAGTCGACCAGTTGGGTCCTTCAGGTTATTTAACCAACGTAAAGACCAATGATCCGTTATGACCGTGAAATGACTTCCTTCGATATACGGTCGTAGTTTTTCAATACTCCATAGTACTGCTAGACACTCACGTTCTGTGGTAGAGTACTTCCTCTCTTGCTTCGTCAGCGACCTAGATAAGTAACATATGACTTGTTCACCGAAATCCGGATGGTTCTGAGTCAATATTCCACCAATCCCGTACGCGCTTGCATCTGTCTGTATAACGAAAGGCAAATCAAAATTTGGGCAAGATAGAACGGGTGCAGATATTAACCGTTCCTTAATTAACTTAAGTGCTTCTTCTTGTCGTGAAGTCCAATAAAATTTTGCATTTTTCTTTAGAAGCTCTGTCAGCGGTTGTATCATAGACGAGAAATTAGGTATGAATCTACGGTACCATGAGGCCGTATCAATAACACTATGTACGTCAGAAACTTTAGTAGGGTTGGAATTTGTAATACCGCATTTACCTTCTCCGGATCTACATGTAACCCGTTAACAT
>JANEYF010002039.1:207500-225104 GCA_029963845.1 Rhamnusium bicolor | reverse complement strand
TGGGGACGTTTGATATTTTTGTCGGTAGGGCTTAATTAGCAACTGTACCAAGTCTCCACTTTCTGCTAATTTGTTGAGTCGTAGTTTATATGTACAAGATGCAACAACACAAAAAGTCATTTGAGAATTGCTACTTTTTAAAATTGTTTTGTATTTTGAGGAGTTGATAATTCACTTATGAATGGTAATAATTTTATGAATACCTACTCTGGTATTTAAAAATGTCAAGATTTGTTAAAATTTTTGTTTTGATATTTTGTATCTGAAAATATATTTAAATAACAGGGTGCTCAATAATATAATTAATTTAGCTAGTTCTGATGATCTATATGAATTGGTATTATTTTTTTGATTTGATTTAAATTCTATCTTTCATCTAGAGCTATTTTAAAACAAAGTAAATAGATAGAGATAATATTTATTTATTTTGTGTTTCAAGGTTAATTTTTAGTTAAATAACATTGTATAATTAGTTCCAGGGTCAGCCTAGGTTGGCCCAGGACTGTAGCCATACAACTGGGACGGATTTAAACAAAAAACACGAAACATTGATATTTTAATAACTACCTAATTTTATACATATAAAAACTTAAAGTATCGTCTTTAAACTATATGTTGTGGGTGTGGGACAGAATAATTATTTTTTAAGTGGACAAATGTTTAAATATGCAGATTGTTTTTGTTTGTCTTAAAATTGAGGTCTGTTGAGAAGATGAAAACTGTGGTTAATGAAACTAAAAAAAAAAAAAACAATGAAAAAAGTTGTTTCGATCGATTAAGGTTTGGCGATGATCCGTGATTTTTTTCATGGTTCCACTCATCCTCAGGAATGAAAGAAATGTTACATCTTAAAATTTATAATCAAATAATACTTTTTTTTTTAAACATAATGGCATCAAATAATACTTGTAGACTAAAAGAAAACAAAACCTATTCTGTGTAGCAGTTACCAATTTCAACACATTTTTCAATCCTTCTAAGTTCCCTATAAATTTTGATTATTTTATCATTTTTATATTATAGTGTCCCTAATTATTGTATTTTTACATGTCTAACAGGGGGAGGGTCAAACTTTCACATCTCCAATTCAAACAAAACTTCGTGAGCTTGCAGACCTCAATACAAATAACCATTTGTCCAAATGATAGAGCACGCCTCTCAAGCTCTTCCAACAAATAGGCCTCTGAACATTCAGCGTTCAGCATTAGGTCTTATATAATAATCAGTTTGCCACGACTGGCTAGATTCCCGGCCACTGCATTTTTTTTCTGTCGTTTCAATTTTTTTAATACTTCATGCATAACAATACCTAGAAATGTCAACATAGTTAAAAATAAATAGAAATAAATAAAATTTACTTGTAAACGACATGGAAGAATAGCATTATTTATTACATTATACTTTTCAATACATTATTTGAACACATTAATATTTGCATATATTTTTATATTAGTTGGGGTGAAGTTGGCAAAAAGGAGAAAACCAAGTTTCTATTACTTAACGTTTCGTATGTTTTGACACCACTGTAGGATAATTTAAATTAGGTTTTCCTTGTGAAGGTATATATTTTCTAAAAATTTAAACATAAACATAAAAATAAATAAGTATAATCCGGAACAGTACGAACAAACACCATTGATGAATCAGAATTTTCACAATCTGGGGTACTAGGTTCGATTCCTGGCGAGGATTTTTTTTTAGCATACTGAATATTGGGTGTGTGTCTGCTGTCTTCAAATATGTAACCCAATTTCTGTACAAAGTTACTTTAGGAATACAGAGGGTTGTATTACTTGTGGTGTTTAATGTTTAATAAAAAAATATGATTACATTTATGTAATATTTTGTCTATATAACCATATTCCACTTCTAGTATTCTTCTAACGATTCTACTCTCTCAACTCGAGAATTAGGCCAATTATTGTTTTTTTAGAAAAATGACGTTAGTAATTGTAAGAGAAAAAAACCCATAATAGAAGAAACTGTAAAGAGGATTAGAGTTGAAATAGAAGCAGATAATGATAGTATTGATAGTTCAGAAGATGTGCCAGTAAGGATGTATTTTTTAAAATTTACATATATCTGTTTAATCACATTGTACATATTGAGCATATTTTAATTTTGGTATTTTGCCTTGGACAATGAATGTGAGGAAGACACCACAATGCCACAATTACAAGTATAAGTAAGGTGATCTTTGAGTGAAATAGGGCTTATATAGACTATAGAAGTGGTGGTAAAGTTGTGGGTATGAGAATTAAGTAGGATTAATTTTTTTATTGTAAATTAAGGTTACAACTTTAACAATAATAACAATATTCACAAAATGTGACTAGCATAAACCACTCTGTTTACCAACACTAAAATCATACTGTGCAAATGATCAACAGATGATGATTCGTGATAAGAGAAGAACGTTAAATCTTACAATTAGTGAGTTCCGAAGTTTACTGATCATGATTTAGCTAAATTTTTTTATTTAAAAAAAATTATAAACACTTTTTGTTACCTGTCTAATTTTCACGTTATTTGTTATTTTTACAACTAGTTTCATCCTATTAGGACATTTTCTAGTAAACTAAATTTTACAGATTTTACTTTCATTTAAATGTAAACTGAACTGAATAGAAGGGTGGGTTACTTTATTGTTGATCATATAATTCATAATTTGTACAGAGGTTATGTCTTTAAATGTAGAGGGTTTCTCAAGATAGTAAATTATATTATGGTGTGATTTTTATTAACAGCATTAGGTTATCTGAACAAGTTTAATAACGGAGAATTATTTAAATCTATGTGGTCGTTTAATATGTTGTAATTTTAATTCCTATTATTTAATTTATTTACTTCTAATAAATTAAGTTTTATTTGGCTAGCTTGGAATTTAGTTTAGATATAAGATTTACATGAAAAATAGTGCTTTTACAGGACACTAGTTCAAAAAAGGGGACAATTTATGGGACACAGCGTCGAAATATGGAATTGTCCCATTAAAAAACGGGACGAATGGTGGAAAACGTAGTCGTTTCTACCCTTATTTTATGCTTACAATTACCAACATTGTATCGTCTTTCTCACATTCATTGTAGGGTGTAAGATACCAAAGTTGAATTTTGCTGTCTGTGTATTTTAGCCCACAGAGCCAGAGGTCATAGATGTATTTATAGATCAAGAGTTTGAACAAAATGTAAGTAGAGATAATTACATTGTAATTCATAATAATAATTGTGTAAATATTAAATATTCTCAAATTATGTGTTGTCATTTAAGTGGATGTTATCAGTATCAGTATCTATATATAAATAATTTTACTTATCACTTTAATTTAGTTTCATTTTGTTGTTGATAATTATTGTTACAATAATAATTGTTATGGTATGCTGTTGATATTACAATCAAATCTTAGATTATCTTTCTATATATTTGGCAAAAACTGGTTAATAAATAAGTATCTAAATATACATATTTTTTAGGTTAGCTTTACATTCAGAGGCCTTTGTGCACCAGTATTTAATGTTTTCAATAAAGATTTGTAAGTATTTCTTATACATATATATGTACTTATGTTTATTTAAATGCAGAAAAATGTTTTAACCTTATTGTAATTGTTTTAATATACAGGGTGTGTCTTCTCACCTTTTTTGGGTATCAGGGTCCACTTTAGAGGCGGACAACCCGACCCCTGTCCGGGGCGGCGAACCTGAGGGCGGCATTTTCGCCCCCCTGAATGTGACCAAATATTGATAAAATAATTATTCTCAATTAATATAAATTTTACACTAGTTGATTTTTTTCCCTAACTAAAACTAAGTACTATGCAATTTACATTTGATCTTTGTGGTTTGTTATGTTTTAAAGCTAGAAAAATATTAAAACACCTTTTTAAAAAAGCATATTTATTTTTGAAATAAAACAAAACGTATAATTAAAAGGCGCATGACCCTGCATGAACTTGTAGGTATATAGTTACTTGTTTAAAATAGGAACTGCAAGACATAACATGCATGGACAGAGATAATAGACTTGTTTTACAAAATGTAAAATCACATATTATTGCTGAAATAAAAAAAGCGAAGTACTATTCCATAATATTAGATTGCACTCCTGACATTAGTAAGGTGGAGCAAATGACCCTGATAATTAGATATGTTTCCATCAATAATCTGGTTCTGATTCAAACGATGTCGAAATAAAAATCTACGAAAGCTTTTTAGGTTTCTTACCTGTGGAAAAATCTACAGGAAGACAATTATATGAAATTATAATTGAAGAGCTTCATGAAATGGGACTTGGTGTGCAAGATATAAGAGGGCAGGGATATGATAATGGGGCTAACATGAGGGGCAACAATGCAGGAGTGCAATCTAGAATTAGGAATTTAAATCCATGAGCATTCTACGTTCCGTGTGGTAGCCACTCGCTCAATCTAGTGGTAAATGATATGGCAAAAGTATCCTTGGAAGCAGCCAATTTTTTTAATATGATCCAAAACATAATATATTTATTTTTTTCTTCTACTTTTCGATGGGCAATATTTTTAAAACATGTCCAAGGATTAGCATTAAAACCTTTGACTGACACTTTCGATGGGAAAGCGGGATAGAAGCTTTAACGCCTATAAGATTTCAGCTTGGTGAAATATACGACGCTTTGCTAAGCATTTATGATAACCAAGATATCGGTATCTCAATAAGAGACGAAGCTTCGTTGCATTAAACAATTTAAATTTTTATGTTCAATAGTCATGTGGTATAAAATTTTAAACTGTATTAATCCCATAAGCAAGCTTATGTAAACAAAAGATTTTGATTTGAAAAAGCACTTGATCTACTAGAGAACTGCAAATATTTCTTTAAAAATCTTCGATCAGACGTCTCTCAATGAAATTATTGTTGACGCAAGAGAATTGGCTCATGAAATTAACATTGAAGCCAATTTTAAATCAACAACGCCGCGACACCGCGTAAGAAGAAAGAAGGCCTACTTTTCATATGAGGCAAGGGACGAACCAATCGAAGATCCCAAAGAAAAATACAAAATAAAATTTTTCTTCTATACCATTGATCAAGCATTAAACATACTAGATAGTCGATTTGAACAACTGAATCACCATAGTAACCATTTTCAATTTCTATATAATATATATGATTTGAAAACCATGCCTAGAGACATTGATAAAGATTTGGGAAATATTTTGTCTGAATGGTGAATCAGCTGACATTAACGGTCTAGAATTAGTAGAGGAAATTTCTGCAGTTTGTGCGCTTTTGGGCTAAAAAGAAAGTCCAAATGATGTTCTTAAAATAATAACAATGCTAAATTTTGCTCCAAATCTTAGTATTGCCTTAAAAATACTACTGACTATTCCAATATCAGTAGCAAGTGAGGAAGTTTTCCGAAATTAAAATTAATCAAAACCTTTTTTACGTTCAACTACTACGCAAAATCGACTAAATAGCTTGACCATTTTAGCAATTGAACATGAAATTGCTGATCAAATAAACTTAAAAGAGGTAATAAAAAAATTTGCAGAATTAAAAGTAAGAAAAAAATATTCTTCTGATTATAACTCAAACAAAGAATGTATTACTGTGGTTCTATGTAACCATTTGTTTTCTGTTTGGGTTTTAGGTATGTGAGAAAAAAATCTAAAGCGTAATAGTGGTAAAATTGCACCCTGTATGTTTAAAACTAAGTAAATATTTGTAAAATATAACTAGGTATCTATAGGTACTGCAACTCTATTTTATTTTAATTTATACTCTTTTGTACCAAATCTTAAGTTTTAATACTTGTTTCTTTTTAAATATACTTTTTTATTGCAAATTAAAACCATCTTTTATTAAGAAAAAATAACTTTAAAAGGGGCGGCAATTTGTTTTTTGTCCGGGGCGGCGTAAACGCCAGTGTGGTCCCTGTGGGTATTAAACCACCGACTATAAATTATTTAAAAAAAATTGATAAAAAAACCTCTGCACCAAAGGATCAGTCATGCAGAGGTTGATTTAAAAAAAAAATGCTTTTTCCTATCTCGCACCTAAAAAAAATAAATTAATCTGAAAAAAAGAAACTTAAATGTAAAATATTTTAAGATGATAAAGAGTTGACGTTTCGGATACTGTCTGATTTCGTTTTTAAAATTAGAGCAAAATTTCTTTGATAAAATATTGTCTTTGCAGCAATGTCAGACATTATGCTATATTGATATTTTGTCTACTTACTTCGTCTCTAAGGACTGATAACCAGCTCTTACAAAAGCCTACACAGTAATTTGACACACATTATTACCGTTCAACAAAATAATAGCAGATTGTTTCAGTTTTCTTTTCGTACTATTACTTTCTTTTTCCAAAGCTTTCGAAAATTCCACTTAATAATGTGGTTGCTATTCCACGCGTGTTCACATATTTTAGATCTAAAGTGTATATTTAGGAACATAGATAGGTATGTATTATACATAATGTCAATAAACGAGTTTCACTAATACCTATTTAAATAAGAAAGAATATTTCAAAATGCTTTATTTCATTAGTAGGTTTCGTGAAATGTTTCTTCAGTAGGTCATCCAGAATCATCCCAAAATGCCATATCCGTTTGATTTTTTTCCATTTGAAAATGTTCTATTTTCGGCCGGCTTGGCAAAAGCATGCAATGGCAAGTGTGATTAGATTTTCTCCCCATCGTCCTGCGGATTCGAATCCCACCACCGACACTGGCAATGTCGGTGGGAATATATGTGTCTACGTTTTTTCATAAGTGTAACCCTCGTCCGTGCAGCTTCGACTTTGGATTCGGGGGTTGTCTAATTTTTGTGGTGTTTATATATTAAATTAATGTATTGAAAATTCTTCGCATTTGGAAAAAAAAATTAATTATTGTGTCAATTATTGGGGTGTTTTCAAAAAACCGAGACACACTGTCACTGTACGTTTGGATTTGAAGATGACTTTTTTCTGAAGAAGTTTATGGTTATGAATAAACACCGGAGATTCAGATCACCAGAGATTTTTACATTCATATTATTTTTCCATAAACAAAGTGATATATTAATTATAAATATCAACATCTGATTGTGTTGTTAAGTGCACGGCATGTGGCGACTTTTTTGCTTTTGCAGAAGGTTAGTTATGTGTTATGTGCAAAGACCCAACTTCAGATTCCCGGTAATGATGATTTGTACAGTTTTTCCTTTTAAGTCAGTGGTGCACTGCTTTTATTTACCAATGATTTGTATATATGGTGTGCAGACATTTGTAAATTACAAAAGCAAATCGGGACATTGTGGATAATATAAGAATGAGCAAACAAAACACGAAGATGAAATATATTAGAAGTCGAACATGTATCTTTTCTCTCTTTTGTAACAAATAAATCTAAAGATAGACAAGAAATTACTTCCCTCCACATAACCCGTGCATTTGTTTAAGTAGGTATATATAGTCGAGCAGCCCAATCTGCACATTTAATAATCTTTTATATTATTGGATTTACATTATCTTCCACTGTCTATATCATAGTTTTTTATGTTTGGGATCTTATTACTTAATAATGGCAATAATGCAATTTTGTTTATAACAAGTACAATCAATTATATCTGCATCACAATATTCTGACAAAACATTTTCCATATTGCAAAATTGCAATCTTATTATTGCCAGACGTAACTTTTACATCTCCGTCCCGACTTATTTTTGTTCTTGGTATACTCACAAGGAGGCGTCGTTGGTCGTACACGTGATATAAAATACTAAACCTGATGAGTGATGATTATAAGCAAAAAGTAACTTTTTTCAGTGTGCAGTGAAGTGGGATGATATAGTTAATTTGCAGATAAAAATATTAAAAATGCTTATTTCTATTTTATACATTATCGTCCACATGGATAGTTCGGCTTTATAAATGTAAACAATGTGGCTCTTTTTGACACAATAACCCTAATACAAAGCATATATATGATTGACACAATACACAATAGCCCTAATATAAAGAATAAACTTAATCATATTTTGAACACATACAGTGTTTACGATCTTGGAAATTAATTTTGAATGGGAGGTAGAACATGGTAATAAAAGAGGTCGATTGTTAAAAATTTACCTTGGTAAAAAATCCTTAGAAATGACAGACATTTTTGTAAGTAAAAAAAGTTTTTTGAGACTAACAAGAATGATTGTAGAAAAAATATTGTACGCAACACACCTGGAAATTATTTTTTATTGTGCGAGCGGCGTGTAAAGAATCACTTTTCGCTTTTGTTATGTAACTAACTATTAAATACAATCCGAGGAGTGAGAGGGGTAGTAATGTGAAAGATCTTACATTGTTAACATAAATGCATTCTTTAATAGTCTCTTGGACAAGTAATTTCTTTTTATTTAATTTTTTTATATTTGTTTTGAGTATATAAAAAATTACAGGAGAATGCCAATAATTTAAAAATATAGCATCAAATAATTAATATGTTCTTAGTCCAGTAAATAAAACATGTTACACTGAACTAAAGTATTAAACAAAACAAAAATGCATTGAAATGTAGAATAATAATAATGATTTTCAGGTGAAAATAATAATTTCAATTCTTTTTTGTTTTATATAGGACAGTAAGTGTGGAAGTTATTCCAAAATATGCAAAATATTTAGCAGATAATGAAATTAGAGGAGTATTAGGTAAGCTTATTTATATCAGATTATAATGTTTTTAAATCTTGTTTTGCTTTATTATGTTAATATTATTAAATTGGATATCTTTTAATATGTTTAATTTAAGTTTATTGATAAATCTATTTATAACTATCTAGTATATCAGTATTTTTGAGAAAGTGCAGTTACTTTGTTTTTGCCAAGTCGATGAAGTAACTAAAAAAATAATTAAATTTCAAATTTATGATGTTTGACATAAAATTATAGACATTCTATAGAAAAAAATCTAAAACCGGATACATGGTTTGAAAGCACTTTTCTATGATAATTCACTACCACAACGAAACATTTGAAATTAAAAGAATACAAGGTTTCTTGTAAAGGTGTACATATGTCAAAATGTCTATATAATTTCAAATAAGTACTGAACTGCTCAAAGAACGTCCATATTATGGTAGTTTATTAAAAAACTCTTGATGCTCACTAACCAAATATGCAATAATATATAAGGTGTTTCGTTTAACTTAACAAACTTGACTACCACCCAGATAAAACGAAATACCCTGTATGACAAAAAAATATTTTTAGAGTATGCAATTTTTTATATGATTATAGTTCACGGTACTACTGGAGAAGGAATGTCAATGTCAGTAGCAGAAAGAAAATCAGTAACGGAAGAATGGGTGAAAGCTGCTAAATCTACCAAACAACATGTAATGGTGCAGGTAGGAGGATGCCCCTTACCTGATGTGTTAGAATTAGCAAAACATGCTGAACAAGTTGGAGTGGATTCCATACTTTGTCTCCCAGAACTATATTTTAAACCGTCAACTCCCCATGAACTTATAAATTATTTGAAAATTGTAGGAGAAGCAGCTCCCAAAACTCCATTACTATATTATCATATTCCTGCTTGGACGGGTGTAAATAGTAAGTGGTTCTTTTACTAAATGCAATTAGAACAATTTTCCATTGAATCTAATCAATAAATATTAAGATGGAGAATCTTACAACGTAACCTCACTGGTTCGTTAAGGGCAAGTCTTAAACTGTAATTAATTGGTTTGTTAAAGTTTTGAAGACTGTACTTAAAGATCTACTTGTAAAAATTGTGGTCTGGAGTCATCTTAGATGTTGCCACAACTTTTAACTGTAGTTCCTCCGTTCAGCTTGATTAGGGTTCACTTTCAGGAAATGCACACTAGCACTAATTATTAGAGTACAGACTAACAATTAAAAAATAATTAGTGGTATGACAAGTGAAAAGTTATGCGGTGATATTGATTATTAATTCATTTGCACCTTCATGTGTTTTTTTTGTGGTTAAGGTAAAATACAAACAGCACAATATTGTTGAGGTAAAAATTTAGAAATATTGGAAATATTTACTACTGAATTAAAATAAAAATTATGCATATTATATTTCATATAAAGAAAATACAATATTTATTGTAAGAAATACATAAAATAAATTTATCGTAAGGACGGAACACTGACGAAAATTTAATTTAAAATTTATATAAGCAAACAACTTATTATTCTTATAAAGAAATATGTCATAATTTCACAAAAAATACGTTCTGTCAATCCCTATTGTATATCATGTATTGTCTGTAATTATTAATTATTCAGGTTTTAAATTGATAAAACGCCATCTATTGTTGATTGTTACCTTAAACTAGATGCTTTATTAATTTATAACCCAAATAATTAATATTTATAAGCAGTACATATAATATAAAATGAATATACAGATTGACATACGTATTTGTGAGGTTATGGTGCTAAATTACCCATCTTAAACATTTAAAAGAAATATAAGTTCCATATGTATTTCAAGTACTATTGTAAAAAACATACAAAAATAATTTATTTTTTTTAAATCTGATATAAAAGTATTTACCAGTGTGATTGTACTTGTTTTATGGGTATTCACATACAATGTCGTAAAGCAAAAAACAACTGTTTTTTTTATTAAATTATATTTCAGTTAATATGGCGAATTTTTTAAATGAATCTGTTGGGAAAATACCCACTTTCCATGGAATTAAATATACATCTAATGATTTGGATGGGGGTGCGGCTGCTTTGAGAGCAAATGATGGGAAGTATGCCGTCTTCTTAGGAGCTGATACGGTAAGTTTTATTCCTAAATTTTATCTTACATTAATTATTTAAAAATTCAGATATTGTCTCACTTTTAAGTATCAAGACTTCGACAATTGAGAGAACCTCATTTTAAGAAAAAATTTCCAAGAAACACATCATATTTCTTTCGGTGTCAGAGATACAGGGTGTTGATTTTTTTCTCTTTTAAATGTCTCACATATTAAGAAATCAATATAAAACTTAGTGCGTTTATTGAACAGTTCATAAACAATATTTGGAAGCTATTTAAATAATTCAGATATACTAAGTTTCTCAGTTTTCAAGTCCATCTACCATTTAAACACTTCAATCTCTTTTACACTACACCACTGGTATAATTTTTGATTATTCCTTTGAAATGGCTAATCAATTTAGAAACTTTTTTGTCAATTGATGATTTTCTATATTTTGTCACACTAATGCGAACCATTGACAAAGCACTTGGTCTATGGCACTTGCCAAATTAATTATTTTCAAATTAAGTAATTTTAGGCAGGTTTTTGAACGAATTAAGCAAAATAACTTCTAAACGGAGCTAAATATCGAAAATCTTCAATTAACAAGAAAGTTTCCAAGATCATTAGCCATTCCAAATGAATCAAAATTACCAGTGGCGTAGTATAAAAGAGACTGGGTGGTTTAAACGGTAGATGGACACCATCTAAAATATTAAAATAACTAATGATACTGCTTATCAACTGTTCAATAAGTGTACTATATTCTTAATGCCAAACAAGTATAGTCACAATGTATATCTCGTCTAGCTGGAAGCCTATTTATAAAATCAAAAATGTGCATTCAAGACTGAAGTTTGATTGAGATTACACCATAGTCGATTTGTACAATTGCAAACATCGAAACTCTCCATATGCATCGATACACGTTACGATCATGCATTTTTATTCCTACATATGTTCGGCAATTAGTTTTATATCGACATCTCAAATCTGTTTGAGATGACTAAAAATTAATATCAACGCTCGGTATGGAAGAAACCGAATGAAATATGATGCATGTCTATCGAAACTTTTTTCTTACAATAGGGCCCTCTTTCAGTTGTCGAGGTTTTGGCATTTAAAAGTGACACCCTATACAATTCATACAGTTGGTGTTTATAGATTGTGTGGGAAAACTGTTAATACTTTTGAAATGAAGCCTGCTACAAATACTTTAAAAGATGTTTATTTGTATTGAAATCTGCTGGTTTAAAAAAGTATAGGTAGTAGAAAGTGGATGTAAATATTTAATTAGAAAGCTTGCTTTAGATGTATGCAAAAAGGATAAAAATCATGTAGGGATAGAAACGGATATATACCATTGTTGCTGCCCTATCTACAATATGCTGCGTGTGAAAAGGGATAGAGAGATATGCCCTCATTACTTCGGAAACACAACGTACATAGAGGCAACTGAGATGTCTAAATCTTTCTGTCATGTATGACTTTACTATTTTTTTCCTTTATATACACCTAAGCAGGCTTTCTAATTAAATATTTTCCAATATTGTAATAATAAATTCTTCCATCTGTTATTAAAAGAAAAAATGAGGGAAATAGATCTACCAAAGTATACATGTCAGATATGGAAGTTGGTGAGAAAAATTGAAGCACCTCGTCATATGGGAGCGTGTTTAGATAAATCTTCTTAACTTTGATAATGAACATTTATACATAATTTGGAATTTAAGATTTTTTTTTATTTGTTTTAGCTGTTGGCTGCTGCTTTTACCTTGGGTTTTGATTCAGCAATCGCAACAACATTGAATATTTTACCACAATATTCAGTACAAATTTTGAATGCTATTAACGACTCTAACGTAGAGGAAGCACGAGCCATACAGAACAAATTAACTGCAGCTAGCTCTGTAATAACCAAAAATGGTAAAATTTTATATTATTTTTTTGTATCCCTATTTAATAATAAGTCAATTTGTAGGTGCTTGGGTACCTACTATGAAAGTTGCTATGAATTTAATTACACCAATAAACGTAGGATTAGCTAGACCACCTCTACAGAATCTGACAACTGAACTTTCAAATGAGATGCAAAACTCATTAAAAGCTGAAGCTGTGTTATAGTTATTGAATTATATGTTATAATAAATATTAACTATTTTTTAATAAATAATTATATTTTGCTGAATTGTATAAATGAATGAAACTGCCATTTGAACCTTCCAAAATAGGTTGTATCCTTTAACTTGACGTTACTAATACTGATATAGTTTCCACACATCAAAACATTTGGTACTCAACAGATATGGATTTTAACCAAGTTGGCATGTCCACGTGATGCTCACATGGTTGGGACAATGCATGTCAAATATATTAAAAGTGTTTTGAAGTATAGAAATTGGTTAAACTTTTTTGTTAACATTTCTTGTTTGATTATTTGAGTTTCACTTTTAAAATGAGTTTATTTGTTCTTTTTTCAAATAACTTATAATTAATATTTGTTTATATTAAAACGCCCATATATAAAATTTCCATGTTATTTATTTACACATAGTGTGATAATTTAACCTAGAAGGGCAATAAAATTTTAAACAATTTGTGTTGTGTTTATGTAAATATATAAATGTATAAAATCTATCTTAAAATTTTCATATTAACAAAACGAAATTAAAAATGTTACAGCGACTTTTATTATTACTAATTGCAATAATGATCAGGTAATTAGTGCCCTACTAAAAAAATAAACATTTATATTGACTATAATTACAACGTATAAATCAATGTTTCAGAGTACATCACTAAACCAATATTTTATTTACAACAAAGTAAAACAAATATTTTGGTCAAAATTTAACTAAATTTTGTTTAAGAAAACTTGATACAAACTAATCGGTTTAAGGAAAATAATAATCTCTACCAATTAGTGCGGATCTATAAAAATGTGCACACATATAATATAAATATACCTATAAATTATCTAAATACAGCGGTAAAAAAAATTAATTACCCTTAATCACATAAGTATTATCAAATAAAGTGACATGCCCATTTGCGTTTTTAGGGCTAACATTAAATGTCACAATAAAAATTAACAATAAATTAACTAACTGCAATAAATATCAAATGATTTGCTCGAAATTCAACAGTCAAGAAAATTTTACTGTTCTTTAGAAAAATCACAAACAGTAAAAGGGCATGTCAAAAGAAATCGATGGTTCATTCACATCACAACAATTTGCAACAACTTAAAAGTTGTAATCACAACACTCTAGTTTTCTAGATTAGAAGAAAACATGAGATGTGATGTGACAAATCTGTAAGGGTGTTTGTTAGACTACAGCAGCAATTGGTCAGAGTAAAGTGCACCTTGACAACCAACTAGTTGGTTTCTTCTGTGGCTCTGAAGCTCTTAATTGGTGGCCTCCCTTAGGTGGATTACTTGCTTCCTATATTATAAAATAATATATAAATAATTAAAATTATTTCCGTAACAACTGAAAAATTGTCTTTTATTAGGATAGCATTAAAACATTCAAGCAAATTGCAATTTCTTATGCCTAATCTAGCCATTGCGAAACAGAAAATCATATGCAAAAAATATGCTAACTGAAATACAAATGTGGTTATTTAAAACTAAAGATGGCTACAAACTAGGATATGAGATAGAATAGGGCACCCCGAACGTAAGAACAGTCTCAGTCTGTATGTCCTACCAGCCATCTACAATACACTCACACTGTTACGCCCATCTCGCTCGTTCAATCGTTATTTGTTAACAGTTGACCACATTAGCCGTTTTACACGCAGTATATTATTACCATATGGCCAATAGAATTCTTATGAAAATGGCAAGAATATATTGGGTTTCAACAACATCATCTATTAGCCCACCATTTTTTTATTGTAATAAAATTTTGAAATTTGGAAGTTGGTACGCACATATTAGAAACAAATAGGCATTGTGAACTTAATTTTGTGGGAAACCCTTTTTGGTTGCATTTATACTACCGACAAGAAAAGGCTGTATTTATTAATGTAGATAACTAATATTTAATGTGTAAGCACACATAACATAACATACTTCATAATCATGTCAAAATCTGGACATAACCGTTTAAACATTTTTCTTCTCCCCACTTCTTATGTGATTAACCCCCCCCCGGGGGGGGGGGGGGGGGGGGGGGGGGGGGGGGGGGGGGGGGGGGGGGGGGGGGGGGGGGGGGGGGGGGGGGGGGGGGGGGGGGGGGGGGGGGGGGGGGGGGGGGGGGGGGGGGGGGGGGGGGGGGGGGGGAGGGGGGGGGGGGGGGGGGGGGGGGGGGGGGGGGGGGGGGGGGGGGGAGGGGGGGGGGGGGGGGGGGGGGGGGGGGGGGGGGGGGGGGGGGGGGGGGGGGGGGGGGGGGGGGGGGGGGGGGGGGGGGGGGGGGGGGGGGGGGAGGGGGGGGGGGGGGGGGGGGGGGGGGGGGGGGGGGGGGGGGGGGGGGGGGGGGGGGGGGGGGGGGGGGGGGGGGGGGGGGGGGGGGGGGGGGGGGGGGGGGGGGGGGGGGGGGGGGGGGGGGGGGGGGGGGGGGGGGGGGGGGGGGGGGGGGGGGGGGGGGGGGGGGGGGGGGGGAGGGGGGGGGGGGGGGGGGGGGGGGGGGGGGGGGGGGGGGGGGGGGGGGGGGGGGGGGGGGGGGGGGGGGGGGGGGGGGGGGGGGGGGGGGGGGGGGGGGGGGGGGGGGGGGGGGGGGGGGGGGGGGGGGGGGGGGGGGGGGGGGGGGGGAGGGGGGGGGGGGGGGGAAAAGGGGGGGGGGGGGGGGGGGGGGGGGGGGGGGGGGGGGGGGGGGGGGGGGGGGGGGGGGGGGGGGGGGGGGGGGGGGGGGGGGGGGGGGGGGGGGGGGGGGGGGGGGAGAGGGGGGGGGAAGGGGGGGGGGGGGGGGGGGGGGGGGGGGGGGGGGGGGGGGGGGGGGGGGGGGGGGGGGGGGGGGGGGGGGGGGGGGGGGGGGGGGGGGGGGGGGGGGGGGGGGGGGGGGGGGGGGGGGGGGGGGGGGGGGGGGGGGGGGGGGGGGGGGGGGGGGGGGGGGGGTGTTGGGGGGGGGGGGGGGGGGGGGGGGGGGGGGGGGGGGGGGGGGGGGGGGGGGGGTTGGGGGGGGGGGGGGGGGTTGGGGGGGGGGGGGGGGGGGGGGGGGGGGGGGGGGGGGGGGTTTTTCGGGGGGGGGGGGGGGGGGGGACTGCTCATACTATTCTGTTGATCAGTTTGCTCAGTTACAACCATTGAAATATAACCATAACTATACTTCATTGGTTACAACTGATTGTAATCACGCTCTGGAGTCACCAGGCAACCCACCATACACCTAACCCACAAATCTTGTAAATATAAATTGATGCAAAAACGATACAACTTCCTACATTTTACAACTTCATTGCAATGTGAACAGATTTTAAAATCAAAATTACATTTCATAAGAATGTAATTTTCAATATCCTCATTTCCAGACAAATACAAAATTATGTTCTTATGAAATGTAATTTTGATTTTGAAATAATCTGTCCACATGGCAATGAAGTTGTAAAATGCGCCACTGAAATTAAAACCAAATTCCGATCATTGCTTATTACACGAAGATTTTCAATTATTAATTTTGATTTTCATGATCAATTGAAGCAAGTCCGCCACATTTAAAGGAAATGTCAACAGTACATTCATCGCACAGTAAATTTTTAGCAAAATCCGAGTATGTACAAATATATAGGGTGTACCATTTAAAAATTCTAAGCTGAAGTACTTCCGTGAAACCAGAAGTGTTATTAAAAATGTCACAATACACCTACTCGCTTCTAGAGTAACAGCCAGTGACCACCAGACATATGGTATGGTATGAAGCTTAAGATTTTTCATGTGTGTGTACACTATAGTAGGTAATAACGTTTGGATGTTATGAATATTGAGTCAGGGAGGGTTTTGGCTAGTAACAGGTATTCAAGGTACATAAACATGTTAGAGTAAAACGTTATAATAACAAATTAGATTTTTTTAATATGTTCAACGGGATAACATTATAAACTCCAATTAACAATTGCCAGACACTTTTCACGGGGTGTAACTTCCGCCAGACGTTTTTAAGCTCATAATATAATGGTGGCATTTACGTTATAGTATTAAATCTGAATTTTATATGTTATTCAGACGGCTATTTAACGATATTACTCGATCAGCCAGAAACATCCAAAGGGTCTAACATCCCCCCAGACATAGTAGAGGTTAGCCGTGAGTGCGAGCGTGAGAGCATCACTCGTGCATGTGAGTGCGAGTGTGAGAGCATTAGTTGAGTTTATCAGTGAAGCCAATTAGAAATGAAAATTGTTCATAGATTGTGATGGATATTTTTATATATAAATATGAACATACAATTTTTATAAATTTTGAATAAATCTTATTTTTATGTGTAATGACTAGTAATGAGACTGATGACATTTGAGTCATGGTTTTTATATATTACAATTTAATTTAAAATGTTCTTGCAAGCATTTTACTAAGTTAACAGTTAAAGCAATGTAATGATTTTCATAACCCAGTTGTATATATAAAAAAATACAGATTGAGCCAGACCACTAGATACATGACTAATGGTATGGACAGTTTACAGTCGCCCGCCTGTTGCCTGCACCCCTGCACAATGGGGCGATGGCAGCGTGAATGTCGATGCGATAATGAAATCTGTAGTGGAACCACGCGATCATTGATATATCGACGAATTTGGAATTTTGTACTACAAATGCTCGTTACGATTTTCTCGAGAAGAAACTCGGGCGTATGCATTGATATCGATATTATTTTTAAACCGTTCTAAAAACATTGGCACATTATTGCTGTCATTTGTCA
>JANEYF010002039.1:0-205000 GCA_029963845.1 Rhamnusium bicolor | reverse complement strand
AATAAACAAAGTTGGTATATCCATATTTGTGGCTTTTTGCAGCAGTAAAATTTGAATTCTACTGAGTTTAATACATCATAATAATAAAGAAACAACCTCAAGCCATCATGCAATAGCTTTTTACAGTAATTTATCCATTTGCGCTGTGATCGTCCCATCGTACTGGCAACAGACGGGCGACTGTAAACTGTGTATACTGCTAATTGTGAATCTAATGGTCTGTATGTAGGATAAAAGTTGTTCGTGGAATGTCCGAAAAAATCTAATCTCTTTTTAAGACCCAGTTTTTTATTTTGTGGGATAAATTAAACTCGCACTTGATTTTCTTAAATTTTACGTTTTTTTTATAGTGGTTGGTTAAATATTTTATATATGAGTTATCTTTTAGTTGACATAGTTTGTATTATGATCTTATAAATTTTTATGAAAATATAGTGCCGGTTAACCTCCAACTAACAGATAACCCGCGATTGAAAAACTGGGCCTAAATATAACCAATTCATTACTAGACAATCGTGTATTTTGAAATACTACTTTTAGTAAACCAATGCAGATACAGAATGATTTTTAATAATATACAGGGTGGGGCAATAGTGCGTCGGACCTTGATATCTCGAGTTCTACGATAGCTAGACATTTTTAAAAAATTGCAAGTAAACTAGATAAAAAAGTCTATAACTGGAAATTATTTTCGAACATACAGGGCGAGCCAAGACGAAATTACAGGACCAAGTGCCTTTTTTTTTTTAAATGGAATGCTATGCATATCAGTACATTTTTTGAAGCCTCTTTCTAGGCTCTATTCATTCCTATATTATTATTGGCTATCTCCCAACCACTTTGATGTAATGCATTTTTTTGTTGAAATAATGCCATCTGCAGATGTATATTAAAAAAAATCACCACAGTCACAATTATGGGTTTTAAGAAAAACTTATGCGAATCCAGTTACAAGACATCTAATTAATGTTTTTGAATCATTTTCATTTCCTAAAAATGTAGAGGGCGGCCAAAAATTAGTATTCAATTAAGAAATGTTTAAATTGAATTTTCTCAATTTTTTTCAAATGGAACACCCTGTATATTTTTCAACGATGTGATGTAAAAATGAAAAACGAACATTTTTTGTAAGTACTTCCTTATGGCTAATTGCAACTATTTTCGTTTTATAAATAAATAAGTGTTTATTTTTCAATTAAGAACTTTTTAAATTGAATTTTCTCAATTTTTTTCAAATGAAACACCCTGTATATTTTTCGACGATGTGATGTAGAAATGAAAAACGAACATTTTTTGTAAGTACTCCCCTATGGCTAATTGCAACCATTTTCGTTTTATAAATAAATAAGTGTCAAATTCAAGAATAAACTTAAAAAAAGAGGTTCCCTCAAATAATTCATTAGAAAAATTTATAATAGGTGTACGATGTGTTGCCTATTTTGATTGACACACATCTTTATGCAATTTTGAAATGAGGCCATTTAGTGGGACCATTTCCATTGAAATGAGTAAATAGTATTTAACCAGTCCTTTACTGTAATGTTTTTCTGTACATTTTTTTTGCTGTTTTCGTTATTCGACAAGCAATAAAACCTCAGTTTGGTATAAATTGTCGTGTACAAAGGAGCATTTATCACACTTATCGGTTGTTAGTTACAATTTGTACTGAATTTAAAATATTTGGATTTTACAATATGAATTTTAATAAAGCGGAACTTGTAGACATGACTTTTGTTTTGGGCGAGTCAGACAGAAATTGTTTACTTGCCAATAGAATTTATCACCAACATTATCCTGAAAGAAGGCTTCCTGATGTTAGCAGCTTCCAAAACCTTCTCGATAGATTTCTAGAAACTGGAAATGTCGAATATAAAAAAAGTGAAAGAATAAAATGTGCTGTGAAAGAAGAAAATGAGTTTTCTATGGTGCTGGCAACGGTTGAGAATCCCCATGTTAGTCAAAGAGAAGTGACCTCATTAGTAGGAATAAGTAGACGGTCTGTGGGTCGAATCTTAAAAACAAATAAGTTGCATGCATATCATATTCAAATGCATCAGAAATTATCTGATGACGATTTTCAAAAGCGCCTACAATTTTGTAATTGGGCCAGAGGTAAAATGCAAGTTGATGTCAATCTTCAATAATGTTTTATTCACTGATGAGGCAACTTTTCATAAAAATGGATTTGTTAATAGACACAATTTCCATTATTATGCTTCG
Organism: Rhamnusium bicolor; assembly: GCA_029963845.1. Taxonomy (NCBI): domain Eukaryota; kingdom Metazoa; phylum Arthropoda; class Insecta; order Coleoptera; family Cerambycidae; genus Rhamnusium; species Rhamnusium bicolor. Next base: position 202,780 of record JANEYF010002039.1, on the reverse strand, counting down.
GAAAATCCTCACTTTTTTATACAAGTTGATAATCAACACAGATGGTCTATAAACGTTTGGGGAGGAATTATTGGAGAACATGTAATAGGGCCACATTTCTTTGATGGTACATTGACTGGAGCTATTTGTCTTCATTTTTTGGAAAACTATCTGCCACAATTATTGGTAAATCTCTCTGGAAGAATTCGAAATAGGATGTGGTTTCAGCAAGATGGTGCTCCACCACATTATTTAAATGCAGTTAGAGACCACTTAAATAATACCTACCCTCATCAATGGATTGGAAGAAATGGACCCACTAAATGGCCTGCTAGATCCCCAGATCTTACAAAAATGGATTTCTTTTTATGGGGATACGTGAAGGAAATTGTTTATAGAGACACACCAACAACAGTACAAAATATGAAGGAAAGAATAATAACTGCCTTTAGATCTATCACACCGGCAGTTTTAGGAACAGTGGGAACCTCATTTCAAAAGCGCATAGAGATGTGTGTCAATCACAATGGCCAACATGTGGAACATTTATTATAATTTTTTCTACTGAGTTATTTGAGGAAACCTCTTTTTTTAAGTTTATTTTTGAATGTTGTAATTATTGCTCAATAAAACGAAAATGGTTGCAATTAGCCATAGGGAAGTACTTACAAAAAAATGTTCGTTTTTCATTTTTACATCACATCGTTTGAAAAAATTGAGAAAATTCAATTTAAAAAGTTCTTAATTGAATACTAATTTTTGGCCACCCTGTACATTTTTAGGAAATGAAAATGATTCAAAAATATTAATTAGATGTCTCGTAACTGGTATTCACACAAGTTTTTCTTAAAACCCATAATTGTGACTGTGGTGATTTTTTTTAATATCCATCTGCAGATGGCATTATTTCAACAAAAAAATGCATTACATCAAAGTGATTGGGAGATAGCCAATAATAATATAGGAATGAATAGAGCCTAGAAAGAGGCTTCAAAAAATGTACTGATATACATAGCATTCCATTTAAAAAAAAAGGCACTTGGTCCTGTAATTTCGCCTTGGCTCGCCCTGTATGTTCGAAAATAATTTCCAGTTATAGACTTTTTTATGTAGTTGAAATTTTTTAAAAAAATTTCTAGCTATCGTAGAACTCGAGATATTGAGGTCCGACGCACTATTGCCCCACCCTGTATATTCATAACAGATATCAGCAGAGCAATAATAATTTTATTTACACGTTGATTAACCAAAAAAAACCTAAACAAATGTTATTTGTTTTAATCAAATGTATTACATTTTCAAAGATAATATATACAAAAAATATACACGAATAAAAACACTTATCAAAAATATTTGATAAAGATGCTTGTCCTTTCCTGTGACTAAAAGATAAATGTAGATAAACATTAAACCTATTACATGCACCATGCACCAAATTAAACCCATCTAAAAATGAAATTAAATAAAGCTAGAAAATTATATAATTTTAAGCATTAAAACTTTTGCCCATGCCTACACAAAAAACATTATTTACCTTCTGCCAATACACGGAGAGCAAGAAAAAATAGAAGATTAGTTTAAAAATATTATATACTGTAATCTAATTTTAAATTAAGTAATACTGTTACATTAATAATAAATACGTCAGAAAAGTTATTTGTCACATATTTTGAATATTACAAAGATTTAAATGTTCAATATCCACAATAAATCAAGTACAGGGTGGACCAAATTAGACGGGATTTAGGGTTTTCTCTAAAACTATGGCAGACAGACAAAAACCAATATAGGTGTCCTGAGCTCGATTTTCGAGAAACAAATAATGGCGTAAACCGCGATCGTCTATCTTTTTTCAACTACCGAGCTACAGAGCGTTTTTGGAAAATTGGCATTTTTGGATGACCTCTATATCTCAATTACCACGAGTCGAATCGAAAATCGAGTAACACATTCTTAAGACACTTTTTTGAGTAGAATTTGTTGCTGATAAGAAGAAAATTATGCATGCCTCAGTTTTCGATATACATACATATAGACATAACTTGTTTTTTTTTAAATGGAACATCCTGTAAATTATTTCCTTATTCAGTCACAACTTAAATTAGCTTTCCAACGATATATCATATGACATATTTATCTCTAGAAAAAGTGGTTAATTTTCGAAAAATTAAATATATTTGTGAGGACGCCATGGAAAACTATTAACAACACTTCTTATAATATAAAATAATTTTGCCAAAAATCGGAAAAACTAAACTATAATAAATGTTCGAATTGTCTTCCATTGACATCTATGCATTTTTGACACTTTCTCCTTACAGCATTTGTTGCATTTCTAATCATGACAGGAGTTATTGTCCGAAACGCAGCTAATGTTTTGTTTTCCAATTTTTCTATGTTATTAGAACGTTTTCTATATACAATATTTTGTAAATAACCCCAAAGCCAAAAGTCGGCAAGGGTTATATCGGGAGATCTAGCTGGCCACAAAACAGGACCATTATTTTCTAAAAATTTAACAATATCTAATCTACTTAGTTGTTTATTAATATCCAGTTAGCTAAATTAATTGTTAGTTATCAATTTAGTTAACTTAGCTAACTTGACATTGATAAACTAGTCCTGAGTGATATATACATAGGTACCTATCCAATCCTCTCCTAATTGTGCACTTAAATAATTTCATGTTTCATTTGAGGTATGACCTGGGGTGCCATCTTGTTGATAATATAATCTTTGAAATTGTCTTACAGGCATATTGTCTACAAAGGGATCTATTTCTTGTCGTAGAATGTATTATAAATTTCAGTATTCAAATTACCGTGAAAAAAATGAGGCACTATTATTTGGTATCCAATAAAACCACACCATACACCAAATCCAAATCGCCCTTGACGATTAACAGTAGCGGTTACGTGCGGATTTTCATGAGCCCAATGGTGGTTATTATGCTGATTAAAAATTCCGGCACTGCTTATATGGGCCTCGCCTGTCCATATAATTGTTCCCTCAAATCCTGGCACTTCATTGCACTAACGCAAAAACCACTGGCAAAAATCGAGACGACTTTGAAAGTCGTTTGGGTGTAGATGGTGCCATCCTAATTTTGTTGGGTCTGAATTTATTTTTTTTTAAGTAACGCAAGGCAGTTGTTTTTGGAATTCCTAAAATTTACTGTATTTCGAGAGACGATATATTAGGATTTTCTCTTACAGTTTCTAAAACAATATTTTCTACAGCTTCTCTACCTGCTTTATTATATATTTTTGCTTGAGATTTTACAAATAATCCAAACTCTTTTAAATTTTGTTGTAGCCTTTTGAATATTTTTATGTCTGGTTCTCTTTTCTGGATAACTAAAAATATTGTTTAGGTGGCACTTTTGGCACAAAGTTTGGTTGTCTATAACTTACCTATTAAAATAAAGCTTGGAGGCTAAATTTATACTATAAAACACTTCATCATATCACATTTTTCATAATTAATAAATTGAACCATTTTTAACAATGCTCACTCACAATTAACTCACAAATTAGTTTTTGACATTAATGATTATTTCGATTTTCTTTTTGTTTACCATGGCCTTCTCAATAAATATTAGAAATACGATAAATATGGACAGATGTCAATGGAAGACAATTCGAACATTTATTGTAGTTTAGTTTTTCCTATTTTTGGCAAAATTATTTATTTAATTTTTCGAAAATTAACCACTCTCTCTAGAGATAAATATGACATATGATATATCGTTGGAAAGCTAATTTAAGTTGTGATCGAATAATGAAATAGGGGTGTTCCATTTAAAAAAAACACAAGTTATGTCTATATCTTGAAAACTGAGGCATGCATAATTTTCTTCTTATCAGCAACGGATTCTACTCAAAAAAGTGCCTGAAGAATGTGTTATTCGATTTTCAATTCGACATGTGGTAATTGAGATAGAGGTCATCAAAAAAATGCCAATTTTCCAAAACCGCTCTGCAGCTCGGTAGTCGAAGAAGACGATCGCGGTTTGCGCCATTGTTTGTTTCTCGAACATCGAGCTCTGGACACCTATATTGGTTTTTGTTATCTGCCATAGTTTTAGAGAAAACTCCAAATCCCATCTAATTTGGTCCACCCTATACTGTCCAATCGGCGAAAAAAGGTCTCGCTGCAAGGGAGAGTATTGCCGATAAATTGCCAGCTTACTGGAAAACCATATACTAGGAATATAGTACCTCTTCCAATGAGTAGGTGAGGATGCAAAATCACAAAAATTTGCACTAATTCATTTATTTCATTTACTAATTATGATTGGAATGCAGAAATCACATTCTTTCCGCGGGTCTTTTTTTCCCCAACCAGACAGTACACTTATTGGAAATAAAATGCATTTATAAAAACTTGTACAATAAGCAGAAATATCATAAAGGTATATTCAGATACAATTAAAAATACGCACATACAAAAGGCTGAATATTTATGCAAATAGTACTTAAAATTAAAGTTCAAATCGGGGTTAAAATATATTACTTTCTTACTCATTTTGGAGTAAAAATATTTTTATTCATTTTGTGTTAGATATTATGCGTTGTCGTTTTTTTTTTTAATGAAACCTTAAAACTTTACAGAATTGATGTAGAACTTGATTTTCTTTAAAAAAAATGTGTGGCCTGTTTCATCACTAGAGTCCGGATTTGAATATTAAACGACATCAATATCAGGGGCAGATCCAGGATACCAGTGCAAACGCATTCACAGAAATGATGATCATACCATGTACATGATGATTAAAATAGGTGTATTTTAAGTGCTGTCCAGCCGCCTTCATATACGAAGCTGCATCCGTTATAAACAGCAAAATATGCTCTTTATTATTTTCATTGTTCTCGCCCCAGTGTTTTAAGACTGCTATCCACACATTCATATATCGTTTCTGCATTTGTGTGTTCTAACACCATTGTTGATATTAGGGAGTTGGCACTGCCATTGTCTCGTCCATTCAAAAAAAAAACATTAAATTTGCGATATTATAACCACTAGCATCGACGGTTTTGTCTACACTTACCCATACGTGTTTGTCTTGTAACTCGAAAATAATGTCTGCTGTTTTTGTTTTTCAGTAGCACTCATACTCTCACACGTGTTTTATGATTTTCGGTTACAACATGCTGTACAACCTGCGTTTTCACTATCCAATACAGTATTTTCCCATAAATATTGCACCAAAGTTCTGTGCCATCATACTCTAATTCTGGGAAATTCTTTATCCATCGCTCTACAGCAACTCTTTGAGTGGAAGTGACGGCAACATTTGCAAAATGTTCCACGACAATATATTTAATGAGTATACATACCCGCTACGTTCACAGGTTGACTACTGGAATATTAGATTAGACTTGTATCATACTTTAGATCGGGAGTTAAACTAGGTGGGGATGAGATAATATTTTTGCTTTTGAATAAATTTCTTATATTATGTAGGGTTAAAGTGGAGGAATAGTCGTAGACTAAAACTTTACTATTTATGAATTTTTCATAATAAAGACCTTTATTATTATTATTATTATTATTATTATATGATATTATATTATAAACACCTAGTGATTTGTACATATTATATAGTAAATACCTAAAATTATTTCTTTTTATCTGCTTTGTTCACTTTGATGTAGTAGGGGCTGCGTTATTTAGTTTTTGACGTGTAAAAGGAGTGGATTAGCTTAATGAGAATACTAAAAGTTAAACTGCGTAAAATTAAATACAGGATAATTCCTGTTGCGACTACATCCGTTTCTGGAATCCAATATTCGAATCCAGACTATATTCATCATGTTTTAAACATTATCATCAATTGTTTAACTGAACTGTGAAAGTAGACCACTATCAAATAATTTCTGAAGTATTTTTGACAGTAATATGCTAATAATGAAGGTGTCTTATTGAAATACCGCAGATTCTCATGAAAATGCAATTTCCAAAAAACAAAATTTTCACTTACAATCTGATATGAACCTTTAGCTTTAACTCAAGGTGGCTGAATATAGAGAAGTATTTTATCGGACAATATACTAAACACAGCTTTTTTTACAAACAGATACTACATACAAGTAAAAGTAGTTTCAAATATTTTTATTAAACAATCACATAAACAATGAACATTGTTTTTAGGTACTCTAAGAAAAAATAATATTTTGGTGATATAATTTCAAAATTATCGTTAAACATCAGTGTTTTTAATAAATTTATAGCATTGTAACTGGGATATTATAGATGCAACATTTTTAGCGTTAAATATTGTAAGAAACCTGTTTTTTTTTTTCAAATCTGGTATTTGCAGTTGAAGAGTACCAGAAAAGACCACCGTTACCAAGGTGGTTTTATGTAAAGGCGTGTTCTTATTGGTTCTTAAAATGTGAAGTAAATTGAGAGTGGTATGTGGTTTTGAAAAACTTAAAAATATTCTAAAACATTTAAATATATCTCCAGGCGAGAACCTGGGAAAATTTTCTACTCAATGTTTCACTAACAAATTACTTGAAAAATATAATTTTAAGAATATTCGATAATTAGATTGCAAAAATCAATATTATTCAATATGTTATGGCAGTAACTATTCTGACGTATTTTATCTTATACTAGTTATCAAATACAGATGAGTAATGAAACTTTTATAGGAAATATTAAATATATTTATAAAAATCAAAATTAAACTTACCAATTTCTTTTCCATTTTTGCTTTAATATCCCTAGCTAAGGTGAAAAACGCTTCTTCTACACGTATACTGGCTTTAGCACTAGTCTCTATAAATTTAATACCATATTCAATTGCGAGCTGTTCCCCTCTTTCTTTAGATACTTGTCTTTTTTCCTCCAACTCACACTTATTACCCAATAACATTTTTTCCACATCTGCTGAAGCATTTTTCTTCAATGTTTCTAATCCAGTTTTTAATATTTTCAAAACTTTTTCATTAGTAATGTCATAAACTAACATAATACCCATGGCACCTCTGTAATATGCTGTGGTAATTGTCCTGAACCTTTCTTGGCCAGCTGTGTCCCTGTAATTAAATTTATTAGTAAGAGTAAAGTTCATGAATAATCAGTAAATAATTATTACATTTTTTTCTAAATCGAACTATAGTATGTTTATTATTTTTGCCATAGAATAGAATAGAAAGTATTTATTGTGCATTACAAGTTCATACAGTTGTATACAATGTAATATAAAAATGTCTAATCACAAAATGTAAGAATTGACATTAAAACTTAAACCCTAACATCTTAAAAATAGTATATAGCATTATAATCATTAAATTAAAAATATAATACACATACATAACCCCTAAGAGAAAATTATAGGAATTTTTATTATATCATATTATATCAAATGAAGAAAAAAAATACAAATTTAAAATAGTTTCAGATTGTTTCTAGTGTTATTATCTTTAATGAGATGTTCTAATATTTCTTTTAAAACTTGTGTAAGACATTTCAAACAGATCAAATATATTTGAGACATGTCCAAGAGTCTATATGAATTTTATTAGGTCTTACCAGTTTGCTACATGAATAAACAGGTAGTTCAAATTTTATGGGCAAACAAAGGAATATTTGTGATAAATTTCATATATAAATTCTGCAATTTTTGTAATTTATTTTTATCTTCTGCTGTTAGGCACAGCCCTATTATTGTATCAAAATAATTTAGATTTGATAGAACCAATGATTCGGATAACACAATTTTTTGTTTTAGAATCTAAATCAGATTTAAATTGAAACAGATGTTTTAACCTATAGTAATACAGACATACATAATCTCAAACCAAAATTTTTGACAGAGTTTATAGTTTCTAAATCTAAGGCATTTAGGCGTATTGTTAAATCTAAGTATTGTTTATTAAAAAAAATATGTTTGCATTAGCTTGCATTTAATATTAATGAATTAAATTACTTATTTCAGATAAATCAAAATTTACTTTGTTTTGTGCATCGATATAATTATTGGCTGAAAAACTATATCAGAACATCGTCTGCATAAAGTTGCTATACTATACTACCGTCATAAGAAAAAACCGCGTATTCCACAATTTTTTTGCGAAATTGAGATATTTCATTCATAGGACTTATATGTGATTGTACAATGTATATCAGACGAAAGAAACACGTATTTCTCAGTAAATAATTTTTAATGGACATCTTCTACACGTATACTGGCTTTAGCACTAGTCTCTATAAATTTAATACCATATTCAATTGCAAGCTGTTCCCCTCTTTCTTTAGATACTTGTCTTTTTTCCTCCAACTCACACTTATTACCCAATAACATTTTTTCCACATCTGCTGAAGCATTTTCTTCAATGTTTCTAATCCAGTTTTTAATATTTTCAAAACTTTTTTCATTAGTAATGTCATAAACTAACATAATACCCATGGCACCTCTGTAATATGCTGTGGTAATTGTCCTGAACCTCTCTTGGCCAGCTGTGTCCCTGTAATTAAATTTATTAGTAAGAGATAAAATTCATGAATAATTGGTAAATAATTATTACATTTTTTTCTAAATCGAACTATAGTATCTTTATTATTTTTGCCATAGAATAGAATAGAAAGTATTTATTGTGCATTACAAGTTCAGACAGTTGTATACAATGTAATATAAAAATTTACAAAGCACAAAATGTAAGAACTGAGATTAAAACTTAAACCCTAACATCTTAAAAATAGTATATAGCATTATAATCATTAAATTAAAAATATAATACACATACATAACCCCTAAAAGAAAATTATAGGAATTTTTATTATATCATATTATATCAAATGAAGAAAAAAATACAAACAAATTTAAAATAGTTTCAGATTGTTTATAGTGTTATTATATTTAATGAGATGTTCTATATTTCTTTTAAAACTTGTGTAAGATATTTCAAACAGATCAAATATATTTGAGACATGTCCCAGAGTCTATATGAATTTTATTAGGTCTTACCAGTTTGCTATATCAATAAACAGGTAGTTCAAATTTTATGGGCAAACAAAGGAATATTTGATATAAATTTCATATATAAATTCTGCAATTTTTGTAATTTATTTTTATCTTCTGCTGTTAGGCACAGCCCTATTATTGTATCAAAATAATTGAAGCCCTTGGTGCAAAAGGGTGTTAACTCAATATTTGCAGTTTTAGGAAATTTAGAGTTAACACGTTTTTGCATGAATGAAACACAAGTTATAGACAGATGACACCTTTTTGATATCTTATACTGACATAATAAGAGCCATCTAAAATGCTAAAAACTTTACTACCAGACGGATACTGACTTTACACCTTCTTGCATGCACAAATTGCAAATTTGCTAATTAGTGAGTTAACACCTTTTTGCACCAAGGGCTTCAATTTAGATTTGATAGAACCAATGATTCGGATAACACAATTTTTGTTTTAGAATCTAAATCAGATTTAAATTGAAACATGTTTTAACCTATAGTAATATAGACATAGAGTTTATAGTTTCTAAATCTAAGGCATTTAGGTGTATTGTTAAATCTAAGTATTGTTTATTAAAGAAAATATGTTTGCATTAGCTTGCATTTAATATTAATGAATTAAGTTACTTATTTCAGATAAATCAAAATTTATTTTGTTTTGTGCATCGATATAATTGTTGGCTGAAAAACTATATCAGAACATCGTCTGCATAAAGTTGTATACTATAGTATATGGACACTTTTTGCAAATCAGAAGTGGATATACTAAAAAGAAGGGGTCCAAGAATAGAATCTTGCGGTACCCCTGGAATTAGGTCTAGGCTGTGAGTATATCTGGCCACTTGGACTATTTAAGCATACAATTTTTCGACGGTTTTGCAGGTAAGATTTCATCCAAGCAAGAAGACTATTGAAAAGTTCGACATATATTAATTTAACAATCAAGAATCAACATTGATAGAATCAAATGCTTTAGACATATTTAGAAATACCATGGATGTATTTTTTTGACTGATCTATACCAAGGATATCTTCTATTATGGTTGTCAATGTAGTAGTTGTACTGTTTTTTTTTTCGAAACTCTGAATGGTTAAATGGCAATGTATTATTTTTGGTTGCATAGAAGGATAATTAGCTATTTTTAGTGAGAGAAGGCTTATGGGTATTTTCCGGATACCGTGTTTTTGAGCAATAGCACATCAATTTGTAAAATTATTATTATTATTTTATAAATTGAAAACCCAATTTTCATCTTAACTTTATATCTTAACCGCTTAACTTTGAAACTATCATTTTATTCTTTGTGATTTTATTTATATAACTTGAAAGAGCTGAAAATTGTAAAACAATGGAGCAAGGATTTACTAAAGCTAGTTCTGAAAACCTATCACAAGTAGACTTTTGTATGGTAGATGAATTTTATTTGCCAACTTTAACTTTTGTATATGCTGAAGTGAAAAATGCAAAGACAAAAAGATAAGTACTATTTTCACACCTCAAATTTACGTTACTCTTTTTTTAAATAACTACATTTTGCAACGCTAGATTCTTAACCTCAAAACAGAGATGTCAACATACTGACATTGAAAATTCGCAGGACCAACACAAAATTAATACATAAATGTGCATGTGCAGGGTAGATGATGTCACTGATTGATAGGCGTTTTGAATGAGATATTAAAAACGAGACTGGTAATTGTTTTTAGTTATACATTTTTATGTAGTTCGTACTTCTATTATAACCTATAACAGTAAAATACTAGATATTATTTTATCTACTTATCACAGATATGTATAAAACATTAACATAAAATCAAAATTAAAAATACATTCTTTCTTGCGTATTAAAACCTATTCTAATTGTCCAGCAGACATTTTTGAAAGCAATAAGTGAAATTTATATAATACTTTAGACTAATTTTATTGTCGTTTCAGATCTATGCACCTTTAATATTGTTCATTTCTAATATTCGACGTTTTTTTTTTAACGGAATTTTATACTGTAAATTATTAATTTTGTTACATTATATACATTGTGCTTGTTTAATCCTGATATTCATATTTTGTTTATATGAAATAAAATTACATACGTGTTCATTTCTAAAATAGTATAAACTCAAATCTAAATGCTATATAGTGGGATTTTAACTCATTCTATGATATTCTACATATAATATTCACTAATTTTAATATTTTAGACTAGACATTCTTACCAGTTATTTTATTGCAATGTTTAATGGCCACATAAATGTAAGCAAACTTCATTATGTGATAAAAACGAGGCAATTAACCCTCTAAAAATGTCTTAAAAATATAATTTTTTTTTCATTTGTATATGTATTTAAGTACATATTTAAAGTTTTAATTTGTGTTTACTAAATAACAAATTCCATACACAAGAAATGGAAGGTTTCATTAATCCAATCTTACAAGAGCAAACAATTATTGTTTCATTGGAACAATAGTATATTAGTTTAATTTAAAAATAATATATTTTATTTCAATAACATGTATCTGGCAACTATAATTCATGACTATTATTTAGCATTTTCAAAGTGTAAAAATAGATGTCACATAACCATTATTAAGTTTTTTTTTTAAGCTATTGCTTTGTGAGTGTACAGAGCATGATTAAACAAAACAATATGTTTACAGGTAAAATAGCAGACAATATCATATAAATTGTTTGTATTTCAAATTCAGGTTCATATAATTACAATACAACATTAAACATTTTTTTCATTTCCATTAAGAATTGGCATTACACTTGTACCAAATCTCAGATCAAATATTAAATTTAAATGATAATTACATACTTTGGACTAATTTTATTGTTGTTCCAGATCTATGCACCTTTAATATTGTTTAATTCTAATATTCGACATTATTTTTTACCGGACTTTTATACTGTAAATTATTAATTTTGTTACATTATATACATTTCTTGTAATGTGCTTGTTTGATCCTGATAATAATCCTATTTAACTACATGATTGGAGATGCAACTAAAATTCTTAAAAAAAAATCGTTAATAAAATAAATTTTCTTTTCAATATACTTTATTTCTGAATAACTAATCTTTCCACAGTAAAAAAATAAATTACATCATTGTGAAAAGTTGTAATAAAACCTTTATAGGTATGTTTCCAATAATTAATAAATTATTATTATTGAAGTATCTGAAAACATTATTTTCTTTAAAAAAGGAGCTCGAAAAGGAGTAAAAAAAATACGAATTTTTCAGATCACCAAATGGTGAGATTTACAATAAAATATTAAATGTCGATATACCTACCATATTTGAAGTTTAATTTTTTTACCATCAAGATCTATTGTCCTTATTTTAAAGTCGATACCTGCAAATAATAAAATAAAATTAAAAAAATAAAATTTCATGATATCTAAAGTTGAGTATTCCTGAAGTGGGTTGGAACCTTTGATGTGAAGATAACACTGACATACTGCATTATATTAACTAATATTTAAGTTTGGACACTGTTTCCATATACTTTATATAGGGTCAATGGGGGTAACTGTGATAGGAAAATCACAAGTTTATGTTTGTTTTTAGATTACACAGACATTGTTGTAAAGATCTAAATGAAATTTTAATTGTGTAATCTTAGTAATGTTTTGTTTAAACATTTTATGCGGGATTATCTCTAAAATGCCTTCTCTTTTTTTTTACATATAATTCTTGTTTTGCCACCTACTGTCACAGTTACCCCATCATGTCGGGGTAACTGTGATAGATGATGGGGCTAGTGTGATAGCCGTGCATTTTCTTAAAAAATTATTCATTTTACTGTAATGGGCTGACTGTAATAAAAAAGAGCAGATTTTGTTTACTTCGTACAAACATTTTTAAAACTTTATTTTAATATTTAACATTACAAAAGAGCAAATGAAAATAACTTCATATAACTTTAAAGAGAATAATGCACACAAAATAAGTCACAATGGTTCAAATACGTCTACAGGACCAGGAAAAACATATTCTATTCGTGCACCTTGGGTTAAAAGTTGGGGTTCTTCTAAAATCCCAACAATTTCATTGGTAGAAATAAGAGACTTATCTTTTTCGACTATTACAAAGGCAGTTTTATTATTTTCTACACTTTTAAACCTATTACTTCTAATTCGTTATTTGAATCAACTTCCGATTGTATAATACAAACAAAACGAAAAGTTGTTTGATTTCTTTTGTCCCCTTTAAAACAAACTAACACGAAAGTTCCCTTCTTTAAATCCTCATTTTTAGCGGACAATACCTTCGTTGGTTCCATTCTGGGATTTTCTGGTGCATAATCGCTATCTCCCGATGATGCTGTTAATATTTCTGACTCAGCTGTATCACTACTGTCAGTATTCTCAGCTTCTCTTGATTTCGGTTTCTTCTTAGGATCCGTCTTAATATTTTTCTTCCTTTTTTACAGACAAACTTTTCTTTTTTGCCACCTTTTCTTCCTTTTTCTCTTTAAGTTTTGCCAACTTTTCTTCTTCTTTCTTTTTAAGTGTAGCCAGGTAACTTTCTTTTTGTTATAATCTCTGCTACGTCAATCCTTCTTTTTACACTTTTTATTACTGCAGTTTGAGTGACTTTTTTATAATAACAAATTTTGGAAGCATGTACCAGGACTCGATTCCATCTCAGAATTATTATCATTTAAAGATATATTATTGGGTTCTCTGGATGTACTTCGGCATACCTACTTTCTTCAGATAAAAGTGGATGATCTATAGAAGCCGTTTTATCAACATTTTGTTCACTTGATCTCTTTTTTAAAAAATCCCTATACCTCTTAAGTTTGTCTGGATGGTAACTGCTAACAAGTCTATTGCATCACAATTACCCCACCTGTTGCTATCACAGTAACCCCCTAGTGTTTATTTATAAGGGGTGACTGTGATAACAAAAAAAATTTTTTTAGCAAGCTAAAATCTGTTTTGCTATTAGAATTCATCTAGCATACCATTCAGATCAAAACAATGTAAAGAGGTCATCTAAATAACGTTTAACAAATGAGATACTTAAATTTTGAAATAGTGTGAATTAATTTGAAAATTGGAATAAAAATTACATATGAAAAATACTTGACAAAACTTTTATATTATTTGCTGTTTATTTTTCATATTTTAATTTCAGTATTATTACCTAACATAGTAAGCGTTAGTGGCAAAATATTTCTCGTTTCTCAATAAATTTTAATTTTATTTGCGGGTATCGCACTCACCCCGAAATCACAGTTACCCCCATTGACCCTATATTATGATAACTAACTATTCGTTGTCAAAATGTCAACAAGGTTGTCATACAGAAAAGTACACATTTGCTTTCTTATATACCGATAAGCATAAGAAACAGTCTTAACTATATGTTTCTAGACAGGCCCTAGTAAATGAAATATTAAAAAACATGATTAAAAACTAGTTTTCACTATATTTTATTGATGAAATTAAAATCTGCCAACTTAAAACACATACTTGCATGTCACAAGTATAGTGAATATTAGTCAAAAGTGAAAAAAAAAAACTAATGATTCTAATGGAAATTTGAAACAAACCAATTTTGATTGAATATGCACTAATGCAACATTTATTGCATATCTCTCTTTTATTATAAAATGAGAAGAATAAGGAGCAAGATACATTCAGTGCACACTAATATGGTAAATCAAAAACCGCCAGTTTATTTAAAAAATATGATGGGGAAAGATATAACAAAATTGAATTAGGTAAGTAAATAGTAAAACTTCTACTAACCAGAATTTTTTTAATATTACAAAATATGGTACCATTTGTTTATAAAAGGTTAATCATTGCTACCGGATATACCTAAGAATACTAAGCTAAATGAAGATTTTGCAGATTAAATATTAAAATAAATATTTAAAGTAAAAAAAAATTATATACTTAAATCATTAGTTCAATCATTTTTTAATGACAAATGCATACATATTTAGTATATATTTACTGTTTTTGAAATTGCCAAATTAGGTACTAGTATGATTTAAACAGCAGTAAAGTTTTGTTTATGCTATAGAATATTAATAATAATTGTTTAGATCATGCAATTAAAAAAAATGTTATTAGTCATCACTTCTTTCAAAACATTTCTATTAAATACCAGTAGAATATTGTTAAATTAAAGTTCATTTCACTACATAAAAAGTGACTTAATTAATGCTACACATTGTACAAGACATTTTATTAGGTGTGGTTAAGAAAATTAATCTAACCTAACTTAACATGACACTATCGTTTTCTTTGTCGAAGATCCTTTCTTATTTTTCATCGGCAGCCTCAGGTTAACAAATAAATAACCTTCGTTAGCCTATCTATGCTCGAAGGTCTACAGGTTGGCAGAATTATCAAAATACTATCTGACTCACCTATAGTCGAAATAAAGGTTGTATTGAAAGCGTCTTCAGAGAATCGAAATAATACACAAGTTTTTCCTACTCCAGAATCACCAATAAGTAATAACTTAAACAAATAGTCGTAGGTTTTTGCCATGATTTGCCACAAGACACTTTTATTCCTACCCGGCCACTTTTTAACACTTTAGAGCTCGACGAACTTCTCTAGTTAAGTTTACATCTATAAATATTACTAGAAATTTAAAAACTAAAATCCCCAAACGGCCAACACATTTTGCAGCAAGATTTGGAAACGTGTATGTCTGGTCGTATGTACCACAGAAATATATGATATCTGATTGCCGGATATTGGATATCATTGTCGAATTTTTTCTTCATTTTTTAAAAAATCCAAATATTTATCCTCACATTTTTTATTAACAACTAGTAAACAACGGCTTAAAAAACCGTATTTTAAAATACATACGAAACGAAAAACTGCGTTTGTGCACTGATAGTGTATATAGAGTGCTTTATTTAATAGCTTTTTTATATTTCGCAGTGATTTTTTTTTATATTTACTAATTCGATTCATTTAACTGAAGCGATAAACTGCTGTATTTCTGAAAAAGAAGGAAAACGAGTTCAACAAGGATAATCCATCGTTAGTATTTTAATTTTTTTATGATCACTTTCATGATGTCCACCTATTTTCGCTATCAAGGCTAATCACCGACGCCAGGAGATAAGTTGGCCAACATTTAGCATAAAACTTTATTGCGCTATAACAATTATCTTTTGGCACTAGAATAAAAGTATATTATTAATAATTGTTTTAAAATAATTTGGAGTTAGATTCCGGTGCCTGTCATTAAAAATCCATTTTTAGTTTGAAAATGACTGTTCTACGACGTCTATCTATATACGTAGATAAACTGGAGCGTATTAAATATACCGAAAGTTTTAAAACGTTCAATTTTCGTGTACCTACATAAGATAACTTTTTACAGCATTTGCAATAAAGTTCCGTGCCATTAAACTCTATACCGGGTTGTTTTGTATCCACAGTAACTCAAACAACACAAAAATATCCTATGGATATCCATTGAATGCATTCAATGGATATAGTACCCACAATGGACGTCCACTGAGTTATACATTTGTCACAACTAGGGTCATCCATAAGATGGTCCAGTAGGGACATCCATAGGTAGTCCAGTGGATGTTTGTGTTTATGTCTGTCCACTAGATATTTTTTTGCATACATTCAGAGGATGTCCTCGTATGAGTATTCACCGGATGCCTAAGTAGGTCCATGGACGTCCAGTGGATCTATTATTGCATACATCCAGTGGATATTCTGATATGGATATCCATACTGGCTGTTCAAAATGTATCCATGGATGTCCTGGACACATGAATCTAAAATGAACGTTCAATGGATGTTCTGTGCTGTATGGGAACAAAATAAAACGCCCTAAGACTCTATATCTATCGAAGGGATTTGAAAACTGCTGATTATCGAGGCGCTGTAAGCTCACAGCTCATACGTGTCTTCAATTGCTATGTATAGGTGGTGGGGTTCTATCTTCCACGTATGTCTGCTTGTTTATTTATTTGAACTGCGATGCATTTTAGACGCTTTCAATTTATAACAGACTCTTTACGATCGTACAAAACATACATTCAATTTAGTGTTAGGTAATTCATATGGGTTAAATTAAGGGAAATTTATTTTAGACTTTTTCAGTATAATTAAGTATTAATCTTGTACATTTAAAAGATAACATGACAATACAGCTTATATTTGTAACATGACGGCACCCATATTTAAAATATAGTTTTCTGTTTCTTCACTGTTTTAATTAATTACCTACCCTAGTATATAAACGTGTTGAATTTTGCAAGGAATTATCAACATACAATGAAATGAGAGAAGATTATTAAATAATTTTAAAAAAAATCGTGTACCACTGCATTTCACAATATTTATTCGCATTTTATTACTTATACAAAAGTTAGCCCGTAACTGGAATGATTACCTGAGATGAGGTCTTTACTATTTATTTATTTGCCCACAACAAGTTTCAAAAATCCGGCGTACAAGCCCATGAAGCCCGTGTTTGGGGCACAAAATATTCTAGGACGGCATAGCGGACCGGACGTGTCAAATACCTCTACAAGTTTTAAAAATAAAACAAATGGAAACAAAATCTTGACTCCAACTAATAATATTTACACATATAATATTCATCGCAACAATTGTACTGGTCATTGAATTTCTTTTCAGTAAATAAATGGTCAAAATATATAATAACGACTTGAAGACCAGTTGGAGGATGAAATTCTTCAATTGAGAAATCTACCTGGTTTTCAGAATCAGGTGTGACTATTTCCAAATGTAGGGAATCTTCGCCAGCAAAGCACTCAGTTATTTAAGTAAAATTTACGTCGACGCGACGTGGAATCGACATAAGTGGAGAATAAGACGACATCGAAATTTAATTAAATTGACTAAGACAGGTAAAATGACATATAAATCTTCCTTGTAGTTACACAGTGTGTTTGGTTACTAATACGTATTCAGGTACATTTGACTTCATTTCTACATCGAGTTGACTAATTTAGGTAAAATCTACGAATTTATGTGCAAATGGCAAATGACTCTTAGAAAAAAAAGAAGAATTTTATACTTATTTGGTATTTTCCTTCATAAGTAGTGGCAACATTGTTGACCCTCATCTACAAAATTGAAAAGACACCTAATTCATAGAATGATAGAAAATAAATGAATGTCGGTGAAAAAAAATAAATCCAATTTAATTGCGTAGTATCAGAAGTTCCCGGTTGTTGGAATTTATGGGCTGAAAATTTTTCCGTGCATATTAGCACCTGTACTACGAAAAATAATCATGCGCCTCCAAAATATTCATTAATATGAAAATTCCTATTATCAAGTAAAAAAAAATATAATTACAGTTTGATCAAAAAGTATGTTATATTTGTCGAGTATGACTTAGCAAGTATAATTATGTGTTTTTTTAACCTTTTCATCAGTTCGTTTCCATACAAACTTATTTTGAAAATGTCAATTTTAAATCGTACCTACTACAACTGTGGTAAAAAAATATGGCGTCTTGTGCTAAGGTTAACCTTAGCAGTTAAGTTAACCTTAAGATTAACTGCTTTTGAAAATGTAACTACAATGGGCAATTCATTAAATGGTTGAAGTCCGATAAGCTAGGTAGAATTTATCGACGTTGTCGACCTACTTTAAAGGGGCGTAATAAAGGCGATCAAATAGGTTGCAATGTAAGTATAAATTACGAGACTTTCTAACAAAATCTACCTAGTTAGAATATTCCACCATTATGACGATTTTCAGTTACCAAATAGGTAAATATTACCTAATTATACTACCTATTTCGACTTTAAGAGTTTACCTTTAAGGTAATTTGTGGTAGATCTTTTTTAGTTGTTTTTCCCTTGCTGCTTTAGTTAAAAGTACTTTTAAGCAAAATAGTGTATGAGGTAGATTTATTCGTATTATTTACGTAAATTTAAATATAAAGTATAAAACCAATAGGTAAATTTCTATGGGAAGTGTAGTTTTCCAGTCAATTTTACGACATAACTATCTCAATACGTAAATTCGTCTTTTATCAAGTCGAGTTATAGCTAATTTTATGGAAAATGGGAGGGTTTAGCTATAATGGCTATTGAACTAGACTCTGAAAAATCTCGATTTTATAGAGATTATTCAAACTTTTGCTGCAAATAAATCTCGGAAAAAGTTTAATGCATTTTTCCTTTTCATATTTTGTTGTTCTTTTTCAATTTATTTAAACATTATTTAAGTTCCATTTACTGTGTACAAACCTAGCTAGTTCCTAAGTATTTACTTTCTTTGATGAAAATAAAGGTTATTTTTTGTGATATATTATTAGAGTCTATTTTATGTTGAAATGATGTATAATTTTTATTTACTAAATAATATTTACTTTTTGTTTATTACTGAGTAACCCCGGCTATTTCTAAGTTTTATTTCTATACTTGTGGTGCAAGTTTATTTGTTGTGCATCTGCTTGTACTGATAAGTACTATATCGAAAAACAAGAAATTCATAACATAACCGAAAAGGACGCAAAATGTTGTGGGCTTCAGGCGCCTATAAGCCAATGATTCTGCTGCATTTTTATATATTTTGTTGTGCGACATTTATTATCAGGGCCGCAACAGGAGTTTTTGCCGCCGGGTGCGTGCGATATTTTGCCGCCCTTCTGCCTCATGAAACAAAATTTTTTTTTTTTTAGTTTTGCGGAAACAACCACCACAAACAAATCAGGGTTTAAGAAACTTAAGTACTTAGAAAAAAGTAAAATAAATGGGGAAGACGCATTTTTCTATTATATATTTTACATATTGTATAAAAAATCGCTTTTAAAAATAACTGCTTTTTTACCTACTTTTAGGATGCGTACTGCTCTAAACAGTAACTGCAAAAGCCGTTTACTCTTTGAGGCTTGGGTCTGTGGGGCCGCCGCCATCTTTTCGACCGATCGGCATATCGGCGGCCACTAATTAAGGCAAAGGCATTGTTTTACTAATGAATGACACGAATGCCGCTATTATTGATTTATTTTTATCAATCCCAAATTTTCAAAATGCATCAATTTCATTTGTTTTAAAAAGTAGGGACTAGAATTGCCAGCTTTAGTTATAAGTTATAACTTATAATTTATATAATATTGTGAAACAACCGCCTGCGCAAAGATTGTAAATTCTAAATATTATTATTTCCTATCATCGACCTAAATCCGATCGTCTGCATGAATTTTTCTTTACACCAGAGAACACCACAGAAATTAGTCAACTCTCGAATCCAAAGCCGAAACTGCACAGGCGAGGGTTACACTGAAAAAAACGCGGACATATAACTAGAGCTGTCCGAGGTGGCTGGAGTACAGCCACGGTCTTGCGATGGCGTCACACGTGCCGATTTAGAAGTGATTTACGCTGCAGTCTTATTTGAAAGGTTAATGCGTGAGGTTGTACCTATAAATTATACATAATGTCAAACGCGCCAAAGGGTAAAAAACGACCGTACGCGGACACAGTGAATAAATTTATCGGTGAATTTCCGGATTTATTCTATGACGGATGTAAAATAATTTGTAAAGTTTGTAATCAAGACTTAATGTGCTGGCACAAAACAGATTGTCGTCGTCATCAACACCGTGCAACATCAAAATAAAAAAAATGGCATGCCTTTGACAACTCAGTTTATGTTTGATTTATTGTTAATGTTAATAGCCTGTAATATTCCGCTACACATACTGGATAAACAACCATTTCGGAAGTTTTGGAATAAATACAATCCCCAGGTGAACTTACCAAGTCGTACATCGTTACGTAGATATATTCCAGCTGTTCGTGAAGACATTGTAAATAGGATTAAATGTGGATTAAAAAATACACGGCTCTGGTTATGTATTGACGAGACGACAGATTGTAAAAAAATTCTATTTTAAATATTATAGTACGTGTACTGGGCCCTCTTAAACTAACATTTCCACTTTTACTAGCTAGTAAAAGACTAACTGCGTGTACTGGCGAAATAATTACGGGGTGTTGGAGACATTTGAAAAATTTGAACTTTCAACAAGTCAAGTATTGATGTTTGTGACTGATGGTGCTGCGACAATGCGCATGGTAGGCCGTTGTTTTCAAAGAGACAATTGTAGGTTTTTACATGTTATGTGTAAAGTGCATGCGTTACATCTTGTGGCAGAAACGATTCGAAAATGTTTTCCAGAGGTAGATGCATTAATAGCAAATACAAAAAAAGTTTTTCTCAAATCTCCTAAACGGCTTCGAGCATTTCACAGACAGTGTCCTGGTATCCCTGAACCACCAGAGCCGATTCTTACACGTTGGAGAACGTGGTTGAAAGCGGCTTTTTATTATGCTGAATATTTTCAACAAATAAAAGCTGTGATACTACAGTTCAACCCTAACGAGGCTGCAGCTATTAGGGAAAACCAGACAAGCTTTCAAGACGTTTCCCCTTGAAACAGATTTAAAAACTATTAATAACAATTATAGAGGACTACACGACGCAATAGAAAATTGCAAAATAGTTCGTTGTCGTTAGTGGAATCGCTGCAAATAGTGGACGACGTAAATACACAGCTACAGTCTATAAATGACTCAAAAAAATCGCGTTAGTGAAAAATTCGAGAGTGTATTACAGAAAGATCCTGATTTTAGCAAATTAAGACAAATTTGTGATGGTGCATCTACAACTTCGTTAAGTGAGTTCACAGATTGTTTTACTTATGCCTGTATTACATCCGTAGATGTCGAATGGTCATTTTCAAAATGCAAAACATATTTTTTCACCAAAGCGAACATCGCTGACGGAGACAGCTGTAGAAACATACCTGATGCTATTATACTATAGATCTTCCCCACTTTGTGATGACGACAACCAAACTACTTCATAAATCTGCTTAAAGGGGTGAGTTTTATACAAATTTTTATAAAATGTAACATTATTGTTAAAATTTATTTCCATTTACTGTACTTATTCAAGTATTATGATATGATGTAAACATATGAGTCATATGACGGCTCTGTCGGCCAGGTGACCTCGGACAGCTCTACACATAATCAATCCCACCGACATTGCCAGTGCCGGTGGCAGTATTCGAACCCGCATGATGATGGAAAGATTATCTAATCACACTTAGTGCATGGTAGCCGAGTGGGTAAAGCGCTTTGTATCTATTTACTCGGTACCGAATACCGATGGTTCGAATCCATCCCAGAGCAAGTTGGACATTTTATTTGTAATTTGTTTAGAATTAAGATGGAGGAGGGAACTGTCGATGTCCTAGAGTGGTTTGAACTCCACAATAAACTGTATGGCTTCGTCTCTCTTTACTCAACACAAAATCCTAGGATTTTCTGAGAGTTACTTCGGCGACTTGAAAGGCGGTTAAGAAAACATTTTAAGAAACTTTTGCCGTGTGCTCGAGCCAACTACTCCACCGAGCCGGCTCGCTCGGAAAAATATATTAAAAGTCTTGCCAGCAACTCACCCCCCTCCATCTATCTCCCCTAGGAGCTAAGCTATTTTAGTTTTGTATTGAAAATGAGTGATGAAAATAAAAAAAAATCAATATTTTAACACCTACTGCAGATAGAAGGTTCGAACTTCTTTTACTCGATTTGCCAGGAAAAAATCTTACGGAGCGTTGGGGCTCTAGGGGAAAAATCAACCTTCTATCACCCATACGAGGCGATATTTTAGTTGAAAGTTAGGGTTGAAAGTAAAATTGAATATCTCATCCCCGATTGCATATAGGGGGGTTGGAATTTATTTTATTCAATTCTCCAAGAAAAATTCTACGGGGAGTTTGGGCTTTTGGGGAAAATCAATTCTTGTATGAACAGAGATATTTAGCATTTCATATTGAAAGTTATCGTTGAAAAAAGTAAAAATTGAATATATCATCCTCTTACATATAGAAGGTTGGAACTTATTTTATTCGATTTGCCTGGAAGAATCCTGCGTCGTAGGGTGATTCTAGAGGGAAAATCAACCCTCTGTCTCCCATAGATTTAACATTTTATCATTTTGACAAGATTATGGTATAGATTTATGATTTTAGAATCGTCCCCCACACGCCAGCCGCAATAAACATTTCGCGTTGTAATTTGGTCGGGTGACCAAATTACAACTCGAAATGTTTATTGGGGTGTGCATCTACGCAGCGAAATACCAGCGAGCCACCCTTATTTCTTCTTTGTACTTCACGAAATTACTAAAATAAGTACCTACTATTACTAGCTAAAATTAAGAAAAAATAAAAGTATCGTAGAAAGTGAGCTCTAATCACAATTTCGATTAGGTACTTATATCTAAACTTACAACTACATATCTCCACGGCGCGCGGCGTGTAGGTAGATACCTACCTATAAAGAAATATAGGGATAATATTATCCTATCTGATAATAATAAGGAAGCTTTGGTTGTCCACACTGCATTTTGAATTATTAATTTCTGATAAAATTAATCTCTTGAATTTATGTACGTTTTTGAGTCCGTCACAAATTATTCTCTTTTCACAATGTTTCGTTATCACAAAACAAAAGAAACTAACCTTGTTAACACACAGTACACACACATACACACAGGGAAAGGAATAGGGAATCGTTATTAATTAACGAACTCAGATCGAATATCGAATGATCGAAAACTCTCTCCTGTTGATGCCTGGCTAATGATTTCATAGTTGTTATGGCCCAAAGTATCCCTGATTCAGCAAAATTGGTATTATATGCTGATGTAAAAATTATTACGTCCTTAACTGAAGGCTAAGACCACAGACCACGCCAAGACTTTTAGCGATGGTCTCAAATTACATTTATGGTCGATTTCTTCAACTTGCTGCTCTTCTGTCTACTAAATTAGATACTATTAAATAACGAGCATAGCTAGGTATAACGTTTTTAAATGCAACAAATTCTCCATTACAATTTTTCAAGTAGTATTTTTTAGGTGATAATGGATACGCGACTGACATTGATCAATCGCCATTGTTAAGTATATCGACATATACATGTATTAATACTTTTCAAGTAACCTAATCTGAGGGATCAGATCGTTTGTGGAAATGATAGATGTTATTGAATATCAAGTTGCAAGTTATTGTTATTACATTCAAGAGTAATTTTATACAGCACATCTGAAAATTTTCACGACATTTTGATAGATATACGAATTATGCAAAAGGTATTTTAACAAAAAAAAAATGTTAATAATTATTGTACATATTAATTTTCAGATTTTATGTTGTCATTATTTTTAGAACTCAAAAATTTTACACGTTTCTTGAGAACTTGTTTAGAAAACAAGGATCAAACTATCAACATTAACGTAACATCATTTTTGAATGCGGTAGAGTTTTTTATATGGATATGATTATTTAATTCTCCGACATTTTTTTTAACAGAAATTGTATCTTGTAAATTGTCTCAGTTTTTTATAATTTTCAGGTTAATTGAGGTAAAATGTTTTATTATACTGCTACCCAATTTTTATATTTTTTATTTGGCAATCAGCCGCTCTCTGTTAACAAATGGAAATAAATGTATATACCTAATAATATCTCTTTGTTGCTTTGTATTTTTCTGTCTAAAATTTTAAAATCCTCTTAATCATTTTAGACCGAAAACAATCAAAGATGATAAATACTAAATACTCTTTGAAACAACTTTTCATAATAGGTGGAATTGATCAATGACACAGTTAGAAACTGCATCTGGGGGGGCAGGACCGGTCACCAAGAGGTTGAGAAAAATTGTTCAGAAAAAGGTTGAAAACGATAAAGTTACCCCATTCATAAATAATAAATAAATACTAGTTTCGCTAATCCACGTTATATATATAAAATATATATATATATAATGAAAAAATTAAAACAAGACAAAAATGATCGTTCCGTCAACTTAACAAAACAAATAGTAATAAAAAAGGCAATAACAGTGATAAAATATTTTTTAATAGATAATACAAAATCCAAACAAAATACTAGTTCTAGAGAAGTATGATATGACTACTAAATTGCTAGATCATCTTCTTCGTTTGGGTAGTTCATTAAGAACTTCCTCACAGGACAGATGTAAATTTTCACAAACACATAACTTCCATTTCCATGTTATAAACTTGAGAATGCGACCGGCTAAGTGTAGATTCCTCTAATAGGAAATATTGGCATAAATTACAAAATATTTATTTCGATAATCTTGTACCATAGAAATTATTTTATTTAATTTCTAGTTATGGTGATGGGGGGTTGTGGCGACTTGCCCACCCCTGATCCGTATGGATTTGACTAAGTTTTAAAATCCAAGAGTCAATAGAATTCAGTATTTAATAAACAGAACTGAGTACAAGGAGAACTCTTTGCACTTATACGACAAAATTATTAAACCTAAAGCGAGATATCGTAATCTTTTCTCGGGCCAGGTCAAAATGTGCCTGGTGATGCTAATAAAAGAACTAATTGAGAGGATTTGGAAAAACATAACGGCCTCATTTCCTTGAGATTCTTGTGGACAACGAATATAATTTTATACGTACCGGAGTAGTTAATTATCACATCTCGGATGGTCAACAAGAACATGAAATACGTTCCTCACCGTTTCAATATGAATTCAGTTTTAACATTTGGTTGGGCTTTCTCCACAATATTATTTGCGGAACTTATTTTTTATCGCATAGCAAATCAGTTTTATTTTATAATTTCATTAAAATGATTTCCATCAACTAATATAATAAAGAAAAAAATGCCTGGTGTAGGACCAGTAGCATGATCATCTCGAACACCTGACCTGAATTCTATTGATTACTTCATCTGGGGATTTTTGAAACAAAAAATATAGTACACCAGTTGCGACACGGGATGAATTAAGGAATATAATAGAGCAACACTGATATTCTGAGAGAGAAACATTTGATGACCCATGCTTCAACAAATAATATGAAAAAAAATTAAAAAAATGGGGGGGGGGGGGGGAACCTTTTTTTAAAAAAAATAAAAAATTGGGGTATAAAGTTTTTTTAAAATTTGGGGTTAGCCTATTTTCTTTGTATTTGTTGTTGTTATTTGCTGTTGTTTAGACATTACGTATTTCCGTTCTTTGGTACTTATTATTAGAGTTGACAAGAATGCCGCACGACATAGGCGTACGCATAACAATAAATGTAATAAAAGAAATTAACTAGTAATAAATGCAATAAATTGTTACAATTTAAAATAATGTATGCAGACGTTGCCCTCTTAACTAGCTTGGTTACATAAACTGTAAATGATCTGTAAAAACTTTGTAGCATCATGTATGTTTCTATGGTTGTCTCCGAGAGAAATGTTCGATGTGGTGAAAAAATATGCTTATATTATGAGAACGACTGTTCGACATCTATTGATCTAATACATGCATACTTAAAATAGTCTTTGAACTCACTTAACGGATCTACAGATGCATCAGTACCATCACAAATTTGTCTTAATCTGGTAAAACCGATGTCTTGCTTTAACATACATGCGAACTTTTCTCCAACGGGCTCATTTCTTGCGTCACCTATAGAGTGTAGTAGTCGATTTATTTCGTCCACTATTTGCAGTGATTCCGTTAACGACAACGCATTGTTATATAAGTTCTGTATGGCGTCACGTGATCCTTTATAGTTCTTGTGAATAGTTTGTAAAGCTGTTTCAACGGAAACGTCCTCGAATTTTGTCTGGCTTCCCTTAATAACTACAGCCTCGTCTGGATTGAATTGTAGTATCACAACTTTTATTTGTTGTAAATATTCCGCATAATAAAAAGCTGGCTTCAACCATGTTCCCCAACGTGTAAAAATTGGCTGTGGTGGTTCGGCAATACCGGGACACTTGTTATGAAATGCGCGAAGACATTTCGGAGATTTAAGAAATACTTTTTTTGTACTTGCTATTAATGCATCTACCTCTGGAAAATCTTGTCGAATAGTTTCTCCCACAAGGTATAAAGCATGCATTTTATACGTAACATGCACCAACCTACAACTGTGTTCATGAAGAGAATGGCCTACCAAACGCATTGTTGCGGCACCATCGGTCACAAACATCATCACTTGACATTTTGATAAGTCAAATTTTTCAACGGCACCACCCACGTAATTATTTGGCCAGTACACTCAGTTAGTCTTTTGCTAGCTAGTAACAGTGGAAATGTCGATTTAAGAGGGTCCAGTACACGTACTATAACATTTAAAATAGTTTTTTTTTACAATTTGTCGCTTGGTCAACACATAACCACAGCCGTGTATTTTTTAGTACACATTTGATCTTATTTACAATATCTTCACTTACAGTTAGTATATAGTTACGCAACATTGTGCGACTTGGTAACGTCACCTTGGGATTGTATTTATTTCAGATCTTCTGACATTGTTGTTTATAGAGTATGTGCAGCGGAACATCACAGGCAATCAGCATTAAGAGTAAATCGAGCATAGACTGTGTTGTCAAAGGCACGCAATTTTTTCTTAGTTTTATGTTGCACAGAATTTACGTGACTTTTACAATCACGTTTGTCCCAGCACATCAGGTCTGTCTCCCACACCTTACAAATTATTGTAGTATTGTAGTGAATTCCCGGATTAATTCTACAATGGGTAGAATAAATCCGGGAAATCACTGATAAATTTATTCACTTTATCAGCGTATGGCCGTTTTTTACCCTTGGGCAGGTCTGACATACTTTATTGTTAAATTAATATCAAGTATAAAATACAACAAATAAAATTATCAATAATGCAACGGAGAGGAATAAATTACGTTGTACACACCACGAGGCATAACAATAGACTAAAATCCAGTGTTAGTCTTTGCTAAAATAGTAAACAAGTCTTGGGTATTTCTCTACCTGGCACCGCCCGTGACTTGCCGACCGATTTGCAAATTCTACTTATTATTTCTTGCGCTACTGTAGCATTACAAACAAAATACGAAACGAACTAATAATGAATAACCCGTGCAGGTTGTAAGTTATTATTTCTGTTAGCAGAGACCGGCAATTGGCACGTAAAAAATATAAACATCGGGGGGCATTACAATATAATATTTGACCTCAATTAACCTGAGGAATCAAAAATTGTGATAATTTACAAGACATTTTTTGTCCAGAAAATATCGGAGAATTAAAGAATATCCATTTTTTTTAAGGCGACCATAGGCGT
Organism: Rhamnusium bicolor; assembly: GCA_029963845.1. Taxonomy (NCBI): domain Eukaryota; kingdom Metazoa; phylum Arthropoda; class Insecta; order Coleoptera; family Cerambycidae; genus Rhamnusium; species Rhamnusium bicolor. The sequence continues at coordinate 174,672 of JANEYF010002039.1, read as the reverse complement.
AGAAGTTCTTTTTTAAAAAGTGGTCCGTTATCGCCAATTTTACGCTCGTAGGGGCGGCATTGCTAAGATCTTTTAGACGATTTGATAAATTTTAATTTAAGAAAAAGAAAACCTAAAAATTTTATAAAACTCGGACTAACCACTTTAAAGTTATTTGTCTAAAACTTAAAAAGAGAAAAAAGTTCAACGCCCTATATCTCGAAAAGCAAGTCCCATAAGAATCATGTTTCTAGAGCAAACTACACTTATTTTTCAATAAAGAACTAATTCTCAAAAGTTCCCCCATTTCCCCTGTATAAATTCATAGCTCCGTACATCATACCTCTTGGCAATTTCTTATTGCTAACACAATTTATTTATTTAATGCATAAGTGTAACTCAAGAAGTTGAGGAGAAGTTGGAGTTGATACCACCAAAAAAATTATAACACTGACGTCGTTTTCCACGAAACACCAAAACATTATCTACTGCACTCGACGCGCGTTTTGCCAACGAAGTTGATATCATCTGGAGTTGATTAAAACTGAGTTTTAATCATCACCAGATGATGCCAACTTGGTTGCCGAAACGCGCATCGATTGCCATAGATAGTGTTTTGATGTTTCAGGGAAAACTACGTCAGTGTTATCTTCACGTCAAAGGTTCCAACCCAGTCTAGGACAAAAAAATAATAATAAAGTCCTAATAGAATGCAAACAACTTCACACAACTGACGTGTTACTGGCTGTTTACGCAGTTGACTCATTACTATAACAGTTTTAATCCAGGTGATCAGATAACCTGTGACGCGCGAGTAAATATTTTTAAACGGTTTTGAAAGTTATTTGTTTCGTTTATTTTTACGAAATCCTAATTGTTGCGTGGTACATGGTTTCCCAGCTAAAACGTCACTCTCGATTTTCCCTAGAATTTTCAAGACAAATTCATAGTTCAAAAAATAATGTAATGTAGTTTTTTCCTAGGAATCCGATGACGTCAAGAAAGAAACAATTGAACATGAATATTATGTCAGAAAAACTATAGAGATCTGGACCCCGCGGATGGGTTGGCTTAGATTCAAATCTCAGTCAACAGCAAACCCCACTTTTTAATATTCATCGCAACTGAATCATTGTTAAAATAATTATTCCTTTCAAAACTAAATTTCTAACGTACATCAATGAATGTCCCATTCCATTAATTCGCACTCAAAACGAACAGACTTTAGTTTTAAAATTATAAAGCGCATTTTCTTTAAAAAATATATTTATTTAACATTATCCTGTACTCGTTATTAATTTTTGGATCGATATTAAATGATACAAATTGTTGTTATTGTAAAAAAACATGATAATTAAAAACGTTATAGGATGAAAGAACTGCACGTTTTCATTACAATAATTACAACCAATTAAGAAATGAGCAACAAGGGAAAGCTCTCCAATAAAAGACCAGTTACAAATAAATGCGAATCAAATTACCATTTATATAAAGACGCAATCTATCCATGTTCATTAATTCAACAATTTTCATCATAATTAAAAGCGAAATGAAAAGTGATAGCTCAATCAAATCTAACATCGCCACCTCATAAATTCGAAATTGTGAAGTGTACGAAATAAATATAGCATTGGAGGTAAATTTGAAGCTAAGCCACAGGATATTCATGCCCAGAGATTAATAAAGAAGTAGTAGCTTCACACGGGACAATTTCCGTACGTGCAGGACTGGCACAATAACAATCATTTGTATAGAACAATAATTAAAATGCATACCTCGAGTGTCTTAACATTTCATGAAATCTTCTGTACTGTGTTCAAGGCATTAGTATAGATTGCAAGGCATGGTCCATACAAGTTACATGAATCAATTGGCATACGTGCATCGTAAAAGCTTGGCAATTTTACACATACCCTGTGTCCCAAGATAGATATAACAAATTATCGAATTTTGAAATGGCACATGGGGATTCAGTCCTGCTTGATGTTAAACAAAGATATATCAAAAATGAGTAAATCGGCATTATACAGGATGTTCTATAGATTTATAAAAATCTTAATTTATAAACTACCTTTAATTTTCAAGATGTGAAAAAATTCCATTAAAAAAGTTGTTTAGAATGCAATTTTTGCATTCTCTGTTTGCGTATTGGTTTGCAACACCCGTTTATTACATATTAACAGTTGAGGTGTACTCTGAATAGCACTTAAAATACAGCTAATAACATTAATGATTTATGTCCCTTAAAATCTATGGCTTTGTCAATACAAAGCCATACGTACTTCTGATATTTCGCGTCCTCTGTGATATTGTCGACATAGCTGTTACTATTTATTTTCATTCTCGCGCCCACCACCTGTGCACTGCGACGTTTGTAGTAGTGCTGGGATAATTCGAATGAAAAATAATCGATCATTCGATCATTGAAATATCTCGAAATATGTCGAATACTCTTGTCATGAGAATTCGAGTGATTTAATTCTCGGAGAGTCGTGCGCCGACCGACGATTGATGCATTCGTTTCAGCGGCTCATCATTCAAATTTTCAAATACATAATTCGAGCGATGAGATACGATGCGAATACCAGTGCACTTGAACACATGTTAAGATTGTTAAGTTTAGTTGTTTACAGTCGGTGGCGTTTTGGTCGTGCTGATCTGCAGAATGTATATGGCTATTGGCTGATGTCATTCGGAGCTGGATTGTCTTGAGTGCAGAATCGGATTGAGTTATGTTAAAATTTATAATTTATAATTGAAAATTGTGTAGAAATAATAATGGAAAAATAACAAAAATGACTTTTATTTTTTAAATCTATAACAATACAAATATTGAAGGAAAAACAGAACATATAATTCTGATAAAAAATAACAAGTACAGGATACAAGTAGCATACAGCATACCTATATAAAAATAAAAAAATGAATATATTTGATTCTTTGATGCAAATAGACAAAAAATAAACTTTTAAAGAACCAGTCTTAAAAGTGGCATTTTAAGTTGCACTATTCAAAAATATTAATTTGTTGAGATTCTTCGGTGATAAACTGTTTCTTCGGCCATTTGTGATTTGACCAGTTTTAGAAAATACTCGCTCTGAAGGTACTGATGTTCCAGGCACAGACAAATACTTCATCGCCATTGCATACAGTTTCGGAAAAGTAAATTTATGATTTGTCAAAAATCGAATAGATTTTTATTCCTTTTCAAAAAAGGTAATTCTAAATATCGTCTTACAGTTAATGTCACAATAGTCGTTAGAGTGGTATATGCTTTAACATTAGCAATTTTGCTATCAAAGTGAGCCCATAAATCGCCTGGCTTTTCACTCTGATGTTCAGACAAATGTTGCTCTGGTTCAACTTCTGGAACATTTCCACTCTTCTTTAACATCTGCGTCAGTTCTTCAGATACGCACTTTTGTGTATTATTAGCTCCTCAAGGCCAAATCCGAGTTTTTTAAACCTTGGATCTAGCAATGTAGCTTTAGCTGCAATTTTATTTGCCTCAGGTGTCCCAAGGCAATGAGCGAATATTGTCATTACACTATTTCTTAGAGATTCTCCAATTTTAGTATTATTGAGTGTATGTTTCAATGCATATTGTAAACCCTGAATTAGGAGGAATAACAAAAGACATCGTTGGAAACTTTTCTTCTGAAAGATTCGTTGTCATTAGCTCGATTGTCTTTAGAATTGAACGACAGTCACTGGGTATATTCCATTCACGGGAATCCAAAAACTTTGGTACATTGGGTAGGCTGGTAATAGTAGTCGAAGGAGCATCTTTGATTAGCACTAATCTCTCGATCATTAATAGGCAAGAATTCCATCTGGTGTATATATCTTGTTTCACATTTAACACAGGAAAGCCCATTTGTTGTTGAACTGATTTTAATTTATTGACAGCCAATACTCTGTTTAAAATGACCCACTATGTTACATTTTTTTATTATCGCAGCCAATTGTTGGTTCCCATTCAGCGCCTCAATCACAGTAAGGTTTAGAGTATGTGCAACACACGGATGGTGTTAATCAAATTTTTTATATTGGCACCGTTATCTGACACAATAGTGGTGATTTTATCAAATATATCCCATTCTTCCAAAATTTGTCGCTAGATATATTTTCTCCTGTATGGGAACCGACTGTTTCTCTAGTGGCTATGGTATGTGCATATAATTGATCACCATGAATGAAATGACTAGTAATTGTTATAAATCCCCTATTGGAATCTGAGGGCCATATGTCCGTTGTTATCGAAATGTTTTTCACTTGTTCTAAGATTGATCTTAATCGCGAAGCCGACTCTGTGTAAACACCTGGTAATATTTAATTAGATAATCTTTTTTTGCTAGGCAGATTATATAAAGGTTGGTAATCTTTGATAATCATTTTATCAATGAACCGTCGATATCTTTTCTATCGCTATCAGTCAAATCGTTAGAACACGCACCGTAAAGTTTTAACTGTCTGCATTTAGCGGGAGGTTAAGTAAATTCTTGACTGATTATATTGACATTATTAATTAACTCTCGTGACGGCCCTGCAATATTATTCTGAGGCTGAATTACTGCAGCATTTTCCACTTTTTGTTCTTTGCCCCCTTCATTTTTTTTAGGTGGATCAATCGATGCAAATTGAATGGGATGAACCTTAATTAAATATTGCTTTAAATTTGTTGTATTTCTAAAAACATTTAAACTTTTGTATTAAACATACAATAAATTGTTCGTCTTGAGAATTTTTAAAATGTTCCCAAATTACTGATTTTTTTGCGTCGGATCTCATTATTAACTATTTCTCCTTCCTGCGGTTATCGAGCCAACTACTCGAATTCCCAAATGTCGCTGAGCCAAGCCATCGATGTCGATTTCCCCACCCCTCGAGCTCTACCACAATTCGAATGATCATTCGATTAAAGGTATTCGAATAGCCATTATTCGATTATTCAAATCATTCGAATATGCCCAGCACTAGTTTGTAGGTAAACTGAATAGGGAATGGGGTCTAGACTTTGCTGCGTACGCACAGCTATTGTCCTTTCCTATGGGAAAGACAGGCGTTAGGGAAGCTGGTCTAGGACTAACGGATGTTGTCTGGTGTCTAATAGTAGCATTAATTAATCATCTACCGCTCACTTTACGTGAGAAAGTAACTTTACGACTAACTATGCCATCCTCGTTAGCGTAAAAGTCAAATACAAACTTTTAAATTTGGTGCTATAACTATGGCGCATTTACTCCATTTTCCATAACTTTGTTTTTGTTTATAAAAAGTCCAGAATAATAAAACTAGTTGTAATAACTATACTTGTTCCCTGTGACTCTTGTTGGTTCAACCTAAGGAAAATCCCTTTTACATTGTTTATTTAGTCTTTTGCATGAACTACAGTAATATTTTACTTTGTTTAAATTGTTATAAATGTAGATTATATAAAACATACTTACTGCGCAGCTCTGGCGAAGCTATTATAGTTATTGAATTCATTGAAAATGTATGTCCAGTGTTTCAGGTAATATTGTGAATCTTTATATTGATATATAGTGGGAGCGACGATCGTAAAACATGGTTCCGATTTTATAGAGGATGAAACTTTCAGGAAAGATAGTACATATAATGACTTCAATCACTTGTCTAGGCAACCTGCGAGAAGCTGATCCGACAGCGGGGAAAACACCACTTCCTGTATTCACTTTGATGTAGTTAGTTACTACACCCATAGAGATAGAGCTTTTAATTTTTACGAATTTGTTGGTCGGTAGGAGCTTTTTAGGAATATATTGTCGTTTTCAATAATGATCAAACATAATGGTAACTCAGTTTTTTTTTTTTTTCATGTTATCACTCCTCCCATCGAGTTAGTATATTTTTTTTATCAAATTAAAGTTTAAGTCCTACATTAACAGAAAAAAATAGGTTGCTACATCCTACATTGATCGTAATACCTGACAACCTACTTTATAATCCAGTCAAATGAGGAAAAGGTGATACATTTTTTTAAGCGAGCGAATTGATGAGTGAGGTATCATTTTATCGGGAATTTTGCGAGGATTAACCCTATGTAGGTGATAATGTGGTCAAACTCCTGGGGGAAGGAGGAAAAAATAAAAACCACCCCAAAAAATTTTTCTCTTTTTTCAATATTTCGCGGCGTCTTCTACACTAAAAAGTCCAATGAATTTTTTTTATATCTATCACTGTTCTCAAGATATGCAATAATAATTTTTAAATTGGGAACGTACTTGCAAGAAATACAAGTTCGTAGCACTATAGTGACATGTTATTTTGCGTAAAAAAATAATGTTCCATAATTCGAAATCGTTTTTATATTATTATCTCGTTTAATCGATAAATCATGTGACTTAACAAAGAATTTTTTGTAGACATTTTCTTTTGACGTTCAAAAAAAACATTGTTGTTTGTCCGCAACAAATCAAGCTATTAAAAAATTACAAAATACTTGTTCTTCTATACTGCATGCCTTTCAGGTGATGAAAAATAAAATTACTTAATTTTTCAGCTAATTATATATTTATTTTTATGACAAATACCTTCAGTTACATTACAAAACTTTTTATTCAATAAAAACAATCTTTTTCGACTTCATCATCTGATCTTTTATCACACATAATTTTTTGTATAATAATTACGAGAAAAATACATCAATACCTTTTTTCATAAAATTATATTTTCAACAACTTTCGTAGGCAACGTTGTTTCATATCTATTACAGTTTCTGAGAAGAGAAATAATCGGGGTAGTTTTTATCCCCCCCACAGGATCTGACCACATTATCAGCTACATAAGGTTAATCCTCACTAAATTCCCGATTAATAATACCTCACTCATCAATTCGCCCGCTTGGAAAGTTCATCACCTTTTCCCTCATTTAATTGGACTACGAAGTTAGGTTGCTAGGTATTACGATCAAGGATGTGGCAACCTATTTTTTTCTGTTAGTGTAGGACTTAAACTTTAATTGGATAAAAAATGCCCTAACTCGATGGGAGTGTAGTAACATGAAGAAAAAGAAAAATTGAGTTGCCATTATGCTTCATCATTATCTAAGACGGCGACTATATATATCAATCACTAAAAAAGCCTTACCGATCCAACAAATTCATAAAATTAAAAGCTCTAACTCTATGGGACTAGTAATTACATCAAAATGAATACTGGAAGTGGTTTTTCCCCGCTGTCAGGAACATGGTTGCCACCTAGGCAAGTGATTGAGTCACTATATGTACTATCCTTTCTGAAAGTTTCATCCTCTATACGGAACCATTTTTACGATCGCCGTTTGGACTAATACAGAAATCACAAATTTTCGAGAAATCATATCGAGTTCGAGAAAATATATAAAAAATAAATTACTGTTTTCTTTTTATCTTTTACGAACTGTTTTGAATTGTTTACATCCAAAACTAAAATTTTGGAAGAAATTCCATGATAAGTCATAATCTGGATAAAATAAATCTAGCAGTACAGCAGTAAAATTAAAAAGAACTTGATTTTTAAAAAGAAATAATAAATTTTTTGAAGAAAATTTCGATTTTGTCAGTATGACGTGATGGTATTTGCTTAGAATACATTAGATGTGATTCAAATTAATCGTAGTACATTAATATAAATTACAAGCAGCCAAAGAGAACATAAAAGCTATATAAAATTACATCAGTGAAATACAAAATTCAAATTCACTTCACAATATTCCAATTATTGGATGGGAGTTTTTTCTTTTTGGATAAATTAAAATATTACTAAATAAATTTTACATTTTAATATATAAAACAGTGTTCGTTGCGCATGCGTTATCATTTAATTTTTTTAGAAGTTATATAATTCCTAATACAATAATGATTATGTTATCGGATGAATGTTCCAACAGATAGTCGACTTGAGTGCACATTTGCGAAATAATTAAACATTCTAATTGCAGATTTTCTCATACTATGAATAACTTAAACCTACAAATAGATAATCAGATTTTGACAAATCTCTTTTTTTAGTTACACAGTTGAAAAGAAACTGTGCTAAGAGCAGGGATATGGTGGATACGTTGGTTGCAGAAAACGGCTGCTCCTGTGAATTTGGCGGATGCGCCGCGCACAAAATTTGTCGTTTGTCATTATTTTCATAACATTTTATTTCCAACAACTTTCGTAGGCAACTTTCTTTCATATCTATTACAGTTTCTGAGAAAAGAAAAGTCGAGGTGGTTTTTATCCCCCCCCCAGGGATCTGACCACATTATCACCTACATAGGGTTAATCCTCGCAAAATTCCCGATAAATGATACTTCACTCATCAATTCGCGCCTTGGGAAAGTTATAGCTTTTCCATCATTTGATTAGACTATAAAGTAGGTTGCCAGGTAATACGATCAATGTAGGGTGTGGCAACCCTATTTTTTTCTGTTAGTGTAGGACAAACTTTAATTTCATAAAAAAAACTCGATGCGAGGAGTAATAACATGAAAAAGAACTGAGTTGCCATTATGTTTGATCATTATTTAAGACAACAACCATATATGATTCCTAAAAATCTCACCCACCAACAAATTCATAAAAATTAAAAGCTCTAACTCTATGGGACTAATAACTACATCAAAATGAATACTGGAAGTGGTGTTTTCACCACTGTCTGATCAGGTTCTCGCAGGGTTGCCTAGGCAAGTGATTGAGGTTACTATATGAACTATCTTTTCTGAAAGTTTCATCCTCTATACGGAACCATTTTTTACGGTTACCTCTTGGACTAATACAGAACTCACAAATTTTCGAGAAAATCATATCAGCGGTTGAGTATTTTAGGTATATAAAAAACAATTTCTATTTTTCTTTTATCTTTTACGAACTATTTTGAATTGTTTACATCCAAAACTAAAATTTTCGAAGAAATTCATGATAAATAATCTGGATAAAATAATTCTAGCGATACAGCAGTGAAATTATAAAAAACTTGAATTTTTAGAAAATTTCGATCGTGTCAGTATGACGTGATGATATTTAAGTTTAGAATACATTAGATTTAATTAAAATTTATCGTAGTACATTATGATAAATTACAAGCAAAGTAAAGAGAACATAATAACTATATAAAATTATATCATTGAAATACAAAATTCAAATTCACTTCACAATATTCTAATTATTCCATGCGAGTTTCTTTTCCTTTTTGGATAAATTAAATATTATTAAATAAATTTTACATTTTAATATATAAAACAGTGCTCTTGGCACATACGTTATCATTTAATTTTTTTAGAAGTTATATAATTCCTAATACAATAATTATCATGTCATCGGATGAATATTCCAGCAGATAGTCGACTTGAGTGCTCATTTGCGAAATAATTAAACATTCTAATTGCAGATTTCTCATACTATGAATAACTTAAACCTACAAATAGATAATCAAATTTCGACAAACCTCTTTTAGTTACACAGTTCAATAGAAACTGTCAACTTGTCATTATTTTCACTTCAAAAACATATCATTCATAACTAAACCGCACGAAGACGTTTCCATGGTTTAGAATATTTTTTACACGACTTAAAACAATTTTCAACATATATACATATATACGGTATCTCTTAAATCTAATTATTATAGCCAGACATTTTTCGACTTTTATTGTGCAAACGTGTTGAAACCCACCGATGTTGACTGCCTTTTCAACTTGCAACTCGTACTCTCGAGAAACTTTATCACTTCAAAAACAATTTTTTAACTATCCTGAATTGTAGGCGAAATATCTTCGCCAAAAAGAAAAAAAGTAGGATACTTTTTAATACATACTTAAGAGTTTTTGAACTTGAGTCAAGAGCGAGATACCATTTTACTATGTTATTAAATGTCTTCAGTTCCGAGAGCAGCAATTGGAGCTCGTACCGTAGATCGCGGTATTTGGTCCGTTTGCTCCTCCTCCTTCAAGGTGATGTTTTTCTCCACAGGTGCCGAGAACTCGATGACATACATCATCTTAAGTTGATGGTCGAGGAGGACTATGTCGGCTTGTTGGCTTGGATTAGCCTGACCGTCGGGAACGAGTAGTTCCAGTAAATCCGGCATTTCTCGTTCTCGACCACGGACTCAATATCTCCGGGGACGTAAGGCAGCACTGGTGTCTGGTCTACCTCGTACGAATTTGGCTGAAGTTCGGTGACTGACTCAACATCAGCACCTCGCCACGGCCTCCTCGCCTGATGTCAAATGCTAGACCGAGTTCATCTGCGGCTCTTTTTGCTGCCTTGAACAATCCTGCTCCCCTTTCTACAGTTTCGTGATGTTTCAGAAACCGCAGAGGATCTGAGCTCCCTGAGGATGTTACATGCCATACTCAGTACTACTCTGCCATGCGTACACTCAGGCTCAAGAGTCCTCGGCCCCTCCGTTGACGTGGGAGGTACACACGAGGAACGGACGATCTAGGATGAATACTTCTCGTGAATATTCATCATCTTGCGGGTATCTCTATCTAATAAGCGCAGCTCCTCTACTGTCCACTTTACTACTCCGAAGGAGTAAAGCAGAACGGAACGGCAAGCATATTAGTTGCAGACACCTGTTATTATTATTATTTTTTCTTTTCGGTTTCCCGATGCCGGTCAGTCCCCTCCCGTGGCCTCCGACGCCTCACGGGAGTCGCGCCGGCGCATCAGCTACAGCCACTCCTACATCCCGCAGGGTTAGTGGACTGTAGATACCAGAATCATGTGCCTAAGCAGACGGAGAGAGACAGAATGACCGCCTTCTGCATTTGACCTGCCAGCCACTCGGCTGGTTTTGACGGCAAACCGGTATGATCTTCAGTTCCGAAAGCAGCGTAGGCTTTATCCCTCCGAGTACACCGATAATAAGGACGACCATTTTGACTGAGTAGCCTGGGTACAGCACTTGGAGCTCGTACCGGAGATCGCGATATTTGGTCCGTTTCTCCTCCTCCTTCAAGGTGATGTTTTTCTCCGCAGGTGCCGAGAACTCGATGATATAGCATCGCCTTGGGTTGGATGGTCGAGGAGGACTATGTCAGGCTTGTTGGCTTGGATTAGCCTGACAGTCGGGAACTGAAGTAGTTCCAGTAAATCCGGCATTCTCTCGTTCTCGACAACGGACTCAATATCTCCGGGGACGTAAGGCAGCACTGGTGTCCTGGTCTACCCCGTGCGCAGTGCCTTAGATGGTAGTACTATGGCACTCCGTGAGGCCGCGATGTCGGTGGATGTAGGCCGAAATCGCATATGGGGCATGCAGAAAGTAAATGCATGAGCGATTCCGGCGCCTGATGGCAGGTCCTGCAATTGATATCAGGAACCTCTACACGCCACACGCGGCTACGGTAGACCAAGGTGTTGATAACACCATCTTGACGGCCGTAATAATCCCTCGGTCTCCGACTTAAGCCCTGCTGACCTTAGAAAGGCGAAGGTCAGCCTGGTCGATAAACCCAGTGTTTCTATGTTCTTATAGAAGACACCATGCTGGGGTTTATCGACGTGCTGCCGAGCAGTTTTTCCTGTTCGGCAGCTCTGATTCAGGCTTTCAGACGATTTGGCTGAAGTTCATTGACTGACTCAACATCAGCACCTCGCCGGCCTCCTCGCCTGATGTCAAATGCGAGACCGAGTTCATCTGCCGGCTCTTTTTGCTGCCTTGATTAGTCCTGCTCCCACTCTTATAGTTTCGTGATGTTTTACGAACCGCAAGAGGGGATCTGAGCTCCTGGGTATGTTACATGCCATACTCAGAACTGCTCTGCCATGCGTACACTCAAGGCTCAAGAGTCCTCGGCCCCCCGTTGACGTGGGAGGTACACACGAGGGAACGGACGATCTAGGATGAATACTTCTGTGAATATTCATCATCTTGCGGTATCCTATCCTGTTTGGCGCAGCTCCTGTACTGTCACTTTACTGCTCCGGGGAAGTAGAGGCAGAACTGGAACGGCAGACATATTTGTTGCAGACACCTTGTTCTTCCCCGAAAGTTCGGAGGACCAAATCTTTCGGAGGCGGTGTCTGTACGTGCCCTAGAGAATCTTTTATTTGTGATACATCCTGGATGTGCCTTTGTGCACACCCAGATTATTGTTGTTATTATTATAATTATTATTACAATTATTATTATAATTAGATTTCAGAGATACCGTAATTGGTAGCTGAAAATTTGTTTAGTTGTTTAAAAATATTTTAAACCACGGAGACGTACAGTTTTGCTTTGCTTGAAAATATTGAAAAATTCTTTGACCGGTGCGTCCGCTAAACGCCCGCCATTTGTCTGTGACCGGCGCATCCACCAAATTACTACCTTAGCGCATCTGCATCAAACTGTGTAATTTTTATCTATCTGTAAAAAGTTTAAGTTATTCGTGGTGTAAGAAAATCTGCAATTAAAATATTTAATTATCTCGCAAATGTGCACGCAAGTCGACGATCTGCTGAAACATTCACATGACAATTATTTTATTAGAAATTATACAACTTTCAAAAAAATTCAACCGTTTACTTTTGTAAATCGTTATACGTATTATTAACTGCAAAGGCAAGAAAAATAAGACATTGTTTAAAAAAAAGGTTTCATTAATATTTTGAGTCATTCTGTATAAATGCTAATAGAATTTCAACCATAAGCACCTGAGACGTGAAATTAGAAATTTAAAAATTTCCGAAATTTTAAAGCTGTTGTTTTTCTACAATTTTCATTTAATTTTTTCTTACACCTTGTCGAGATATGAAATTCTGCTTTACTTGCTGTCTAAATTTAAAATAGCAAACATATTTTTGAAAGAAGGATATATTTCATTTCGTAATTAATATTTTACAAATGGAAAACGAAATGTAAACTTAATTCATACAGCTGTGATATGTTATACTACGGAACTCAATTTCTCAATTATAAAAAAGCTATAAGGAGATTGATTATATTTTTCGTGATCCGGCATCTGATACAAAATATTATATTGTGAATGAAAACGTTTTATTGAAATATACTCACAATGAAATAATTTGAACAAGTAGCAGATATGTTTGCGCATGTGTAATTTACATTGGAAGCATGACGACGCTTCCTATTTTGTTTGTGTAGCGTTCACGGCCGCCGCGACGCTTAAGATAACATTAAACAAGTGAACATAGTGCATTACATAGTCTGCAGTTGTTCCCGACTTACCAAAGTTTTTGACGGAACAAAGTGGCAATGAAGTAATTATTACCTGATTACTAACATAATGTTCGGAGAATTGTAAATCTTGTAAGTATGAAAAAGTGTTTTGTTGTATATTTTCTGATATTTTTTTATATTTTCGTATTTGCATTAAACAGTGTTAGTATAAATATATAATGACAAAAATTATTTCATATATCTGTCGTCTGTTGGATCATTATGGAAATATTGCAAATGGTATAGGATAATTAATTTCGTTTTAAATAAACATGAGATGCAATAATATTTAAATTGTTTGTCATGCCTTTATTTTTTTTGTGGATTGTTTTTTCAGCATTTAGGAAATATTCTGATAAATTTAAAAACAAAAAATGTGAGAAAATAATACTAATCAGGATATATATATATATATATATATATATATATATATATATATATATATATATATATATATATATATATATATATATATATATATATATATATATATATATATATATATATATATATATATATATATATATATATATATATATATATATATATATATATATATATATATATATATATATATATATATATATATATATATATATATATATATATATATATATATATATATATATATATATATATATATATATATATATATATATATATATATATATATATATATATATATATATATATATATATATATATATATATATATATATATATATATATATATATATATATATATATATATTATATATATATATATATATATATATATATATATATATATATATATATATATATATATATATATATATATATATATATATATATATATATATATATATATAAAATGTTTTTAGGAAAGGAAACACTGTTAGTAAGTATTCTTCAAATTGTAGGGATCCTAATTTTTTGAGATAGGTAAATCTTAGTATCCAAACGTTTGTTTTAATTATTGTAAAACATGTTTTATTTAACATCTAGATACAGATTTAAAAAATATACGGTATAATGCATAATGTCACGTCTAAGTTCATTAAAAGTTATTGTGCTATAAGAAATCGTGGGCAGACATTTTTCCTATATTTAAACTGTGAAAACGGACTGACTTTAATATATCAAGTTATTTTGACTTCATTTTTGATTTAAAGTGCATGTATAAGAAGACACTTCCGGTTGACCAACCAAAATCAACTGGGTTCTTTCGGACCGTAGAAGCCTAAATATGAAATTTTAAACGGATGATTTAAAAAGTTTGGGTGCTGAAGTACGGACAGGCAGACACACCGATATACGAACAACTTTTGCAATAATCACATATATATTTTTTTAATATCAGAGTCAAAAATTATTATGATTTTTATAAATATGATTGGTTCTATACAGTCATACTTGTCTAGTAATGTAAAATAATTATGTTCATTGGAAGATATAAAAAAATAAGAAAACATTTTTATTAGCCATACGAATAAAACATGTACAGGGTGATTCCTCTATACGATAGATACGGTGACTTTGGTTTTGAGATGTATTTAAAAAATACAAAATTTTTAATAAAATAGGATGAAAAAATTATTGAAGAAAACCTTTTAGAGTCTTATCTATTAAGTCAGATATTACATATAACCCTATTAGATTCGACTGCAAGCCTTTATCAGGGGTAAAAAAATTATATCAGCAATACAAAATACCAGGGTTGATAAAAACTTTTTTTTAAATAAAACGTCCTGTTTTTTTGGTTAAAAGGGTTTTGTATTAACAGTATAAACCTGTTTTTAACGCCTTGCCAAGACACATCTTTTAAACAGTTTTAAACTGTTTAAAACATATCCATATAAAATTGTTATATTTATTATATTACTCTCTCACTCGTTTTCATTTCCCGCATCCCACATATTTGTTGACCGTGTAGTGCTGTCACTAGTTTCGTTTGGCAAGAGCTATAACTTGTTGTTTTAGTAATTTTGATGTTTTATGGTTTGATCAGTGCTATACTTTTTGCTTCCGAAACTACGCTTTCGGAAGCCTAGTATTTGTAATTTTAAATAACATTTCAAACGTTCTGTTTCCATATTAAATAATAAATAATTTCCTAATTATTACCCTTTTTAACTGAAAAATTACGATTTTATTTTTAATTATAAATAATTTCTTGTTTACGGAAATAAAAGCCATAAACAGGTAAATAATTAATAAAATTTTAATAAACTCAAAGCCATTGAAAGAAAAAAACGTAAATTTTGGAGAGGGCACGAAAAATTGTATTTTAAAATTTAAATGTTATTAAATAAGATAACTAATCTATTTTAACTAAATTAAAAGGATAATATTTTAAAAAACGTTTGTCCAGATTAAACAGGAAAAAAACATTCATGCTAAATTAATTATATTATTATAATATAACGTCATTGTAAATATTTTTATCATGTAATTTTTACAATCCTGATGATTTTCAAAAAGAATAAAAGAATTCGTATACATTTTTGGGGATTTTCTTATGAGTTATAATTAAAAGAAAGATTTACTCCTCAAAATAATGATTTTTGGTGGTTAAATTTTAAAAAATTTTAATAAAATTACAAACTGAAAAATTTTCAATAAATCCGAAAAACATTTTTTTAACTGCAAACTGAAATTCGTAATTTTCATCTTCAATAGGTAAGTGCATATACGCATTTTTTAATTTACAGCACTATCCACTACTATGACCAAATAAACGCGAAACCATCACCATACTTCCAAGATGTCATCCCAAGAAGATACAGACACCCCGCCATCTGCGAGAAACTCTAAAGATGCCATGTTCGAGCCAAAACCGAAACCAAAAATGATTAGAGTCTTAACAGTTTTAGCATATGTTCTCAGCGTATCCATGGCTGCAATTCTTCTGTCAATATATTACATTTTTATGTGGGATGGACGACCACATATAGGAGCTAGAAAAACTCACGATATACATTTCATAGACCACCAAAACAAAAATAATAGGTAATATTATAAAAATGGGGTACCGCAGTTTTATTTCAGACTTATATATGTCTGATCATTGATGATTATACATCGGAGAATTTGGTATTCCCCCACAGACGGTCTTTTCATTCAGATTATTTTTCCATAGAAAAAAATTATAGATTAATTACAATATAAATATAATATAAACACCCGATTGCGTTGTTGCCTGCGCGACACGTGGAGATCCATTTTTGCTTTTGCGATAGGTTAGATAACTGCGGAGACTCAACAGGTACCTGCAGTGTTGCCAGAAGCTGTACAATTATAGAAATTCAGTACATTGTAACGGTCTTTATAAGATACATTTCACCCATTTTTAGTGCAATTTATGAGAATTGTAATATAAACGTATTACTTTTGTTGAACAATTTTCAAATACTATCTTGATCGTGAAATTTAGTCC
Organism: Rhamnusium bicolor; assembly: GCA_029963845.1. NCBI lineage: Eukaryota > Metazoa > Arthropoda > Insecta > Coleoptera > Cerambycidae > Rhamnusium > Rhamnusium bicolor. The sequence continues at coordinate 158,111 of JANEYF010002039.1, read as the reverse complement.
TCTGAAAATGGAAGGTGCTTCGTCACATTTCAAAGAGTATTGTAGTTTGATTACTATATTATTTAAGAAATGACGCAAGCAACGTTATCGATTTTATTTCTAACTTTGGCTTTTAACATTCGACATTTTGACATTGTCGATATGAAATAACAAGTTTCGTGGATTTTAATTTAATTTAGGTGAAAAATTATAAATCGGTATTATTAATTATGAAAAGGTGAATTGCACTAACTAAATCTAAAGATTCTTATAAATGACACATTGACACAAAAATATGCTAATGTTCAGAAAATAAAAATATCCAAAGAATGAAATAAAATGTGTAATGAAGATTGATATGTTTTAGTATAATCTAGTACATTTTTCTGTTCCGTTTCAGTTGTAATTAGAATTATGCATATCGATAATCACAATTACAAAATATAGATCCTTAAGACAATCCCGTATTTCCGTCGGGAATACCAAATTCTCCGCTATTTTTTGATCATTTAATTTGTTGGTGTTTAAAGGTGTAAGTAATAACACAATTGTTTGTTTAAGACTGATTTTTTACTATTAGCTTAAACTTACATACATATATGTGGAATTTGCATCGACCCAACCCGCTCCCTTATCAAACCACTTGTATGAAATCAGATATAATTACAATTACAACCTAAAGAGTGCCCTGTGTATTAATAATAGGCAACAATTGATTTAAAAGTCGCCCAGGGAGAGATGAGGCGATCTAAAAAAAGTGCAATCGGATTTCCATTATTGTAAGGCGGAAGTTTGCTAATGTTAAATGTTGAAATCAATCTCTACCATTTTTTTTTACCATGCAAAGCGTATCTCAGGAAATACTTGTTCTATTTGATCCTAATGCAAACTTTTTACAACTTTGTTGGTTTTTCATCTTCCTGGTTGGATGATAAGACTGTACATACTGGATATTCTCATAGTTTTCGCAGATCTTCCTGGTTTTAAAATATTTATTTGTCAAAAATTTTTTGTTATTACATGACTTCACGAGGCAACTAGATGATTTATTAATTATTGCATTTAAATGTAACCGTCTTCCAAGATAGTAAACAGCAGGGGCGGTTCTATGGGGGCCTGGGAGGACCCACTTTCTTGAGTTGCATTTATAAATTAAATAAATAAATTGCGGTAGCAACAAGAAATTGCCAGGAAATAATGTACAGACGCGACGATTTTATGTACAGTGTGCGGCGAGTGTATGGACCAACTTTTGTGAAATCTAAAGTAAACGGTTGAAAAAAATAACATTTGGAGGGTATATATAAGGTATATTTGTGCATATGACATCATTTTGGAATTTGTATCACTGTTGTCTCAAAAAATATGGAGTCCATGTGAATCATTTTTTAATAGCAATAGGAATAGTTTTTGACATTTTGAAAGGGAATATCTTCCTGATTACAAAGATGTATCATAAGTCTGCACAAGAAAAAAAAATGGGGTTTTAGAACCGCCCATGGTAGACAGGTAGTCTATTTTGGTACTAACGAATCAAAAAATCGTAACGTAATTTAAGTATCTTGACAATTACATGTGTAGTGATGTCATGTGTAGCGGTAGTGATGTGAGTTAAAATTCGCTCTCAATTCATTAAAATGTTTGTTTTTTTTCACAAATTCATTAACAAAGAAAAAAATAGCGATATTAACTATTTTATTAATTCGTTTAGAATTTTTTATTATAAATCAAAATACAACAAAGAAACAGGGAAATTTAGTCAGCTATTTATTTGTAAATATTTCAGAGTCAGTTGTATACATGTGGGTCAGTTTTGAACTCGGTTTAACTCCTTGGTTACAATTATTGTCACAGAATTAAATCTGGTTCAAAGTTGACTCACCTTTATACAACTCGCTCTCAAAATTATTAACGGTGAAGTGATAGAAAATGACGATTTTCTTTTCTGGTTCATTTATGCTATAAAATGTAAAACTGTCCATTCTTTTTTGAGTAATGTCGAGTACAAAGCAAGCGCCATCTTGAAGCCAGATCATGAAGAAAATAAAATTTTATTTTCTATTAAATTTATATTTTCAATACTATTATTGAAAATAATATAGATTTATTGGGGTCAAAATAAAATAAAGAAGGTTTAGTGCCATATCCCCAAAAAACAACTATGCAGCTACGAACACGTGTTTCGGAGTTATTGCCCCTCATCAGCGTAACGTAGCTAAAGAATTGGATCTAGGATGGGATAGATCAGGAACAAGAACTAAAATAAAGCTGGAAAGTACAGTTCACAGTACTCAATTAGTGCCTTCATGTTCCCATGTGCCACAATTGGGGCCTCAATGAGCACAGTCAACACACAGAGCTCTATGTGTACTGCCCGTTTCCACCTGGCAAATACAAACAAAATAATATAGATTCATTGGGGTCAAAATAAAATAAAGAAGATTTAGTGCCATATCCCCAAAAAACAACTATGCAGCTACGGACACGTGTTTCGGGAGTTATTGCCCCTCATCAGCGTAGCGTTGCTAAAGAATTGGATCCCATTGGATCCCATCCTAGATCCAATCCTAGATCCCATCCTAGATCCAATTCTTTAGCTACGATACGCTGATGAGGGGCAATAACTCCGAAACACGTGTCCGTAGCTGCACAGTTGTTTTTTTGGGGATATGGCACTAAACCTTCTTTATATTATTATTGAAGTTTGCCGTATTTTAGTTAAGTAGTAATTAAATTAATTAGTACTAATTATTCATAAGTAGTTTTCAATTTTAAACAGATTTATTAAATTTTGAACATTTACAATACATACCTTAACTAGAGTATTGTATTTATTTATTTCATTTCACAATCAAATAATAAGAAGATCCAGGTTAACGTTAAGTGCAAGATTCTAGATATTTGGTTTCTTAACGCAACAAAAAATATCAATTTCACATTCTAGAAAATTACTGTCAACTTTTAAAACGCGTCACAAGTCTAGTGGTTTATTCAATTTTTATACATTATCTAAATATATAAATCAAAACTTAAAAATAGTAAATAGCTAAACATTTGTTAGCCTGAAATTTTAACTGATATGTGGGTTAACTTACAGAAAATTAAACATAATGAAATTTCAGCAGAAGTTAGTATCTAAGTCGGGGATTTTAGAGGTCACTAATAACGACTTTGATCTTGATGCCTTCATGCACAGTTGAAAATACGGTGTAAAATTTCACACCAAATTGACACCACACGGGGGTACATACTGGGACACACCAATTAGGTGTATACTAGACACCAATGGTACAGTGTAAAATTTTACCATTATTTATGTGTAAAATGTTTACACCTATGAATTGTAAAATTATACTTTATTTTTGATTAATTTATACACCTTATAATTGTTGAATTTGAAAATATAAATTTTCTAAAAGGTAATATTCTTAAGGGATAGAAAACACATTCATTTTAAATAAGCTACAAAAATGTGAAAATGTCATGTATTTTATTAAATGTAAATGCCACATTTCAGATAACTCAATTAATTGTACACTATACACTATATGGAGTATATTGTCTTTTGCACTAAAAAAGCTATAGGAATAATATACATAACTAGGTATATTTAAGTCATTCGCTTTCCGTAATAGATTTTAATAATCCAATCGCTATTCTCATTTTTCTGTTTTTCTTTGTGTTCTACAGCTCACAGCACATAAATCGCCACTGAAGATAATATATAAAATATCTACCAAATGTACTAAGTCAAGACCTCACAGCACATAAATCGCCACTGAAGATAATATATAAAATATCTACCAAATGTACTAAGTCAAGACACGGTTTTGTGTATTGTATGATCATCAACTGTTAATTACTGGTTACCAGGCGTCAGATATTTGACGCAATCGCAGAAACGTAAAATCACACTAAGCATGGTGTATAATATACGAAAATGTAGTATTTAAGATAATTTCTAATCCAAAAAATGGTAAGATTTACTCAATAAATGAGTGTACTTTTTACAATATTTGATGGTGTTTGATTTTACACCAAAATGTGTAAATTTTCACACCACTCTTACAATATTTTTAGTGGTAAATGTGAACACCGTTTAATTTTGAACAGTGTGGGGGAGACTGCTACTGGAAGCAGAGCATATATCTGATTATAGTATCTTAATCTTTATCAAACCAAGAGTTATGCAATCTAATAATAACATATTTTCAGTTACATGAGGACAACGTATTTAAAATATATTTCCGATGGTGATGACTTACACTACAATGCTTCCAACGAGGCTTCCAACAACTTTACAATGTCAAGTTATTTAAATGAAGTAAAACGTCATGTACCTTTAACGGATGCTCTGAGGATGGTGAATGGAACAAACGACGATTATGAAGGAGACTTGAATATAACTATCAGACAAGATAATGTTAAGATGAACGATATTAAAAATGACACTGATCCAGGTGAGTTATACTATCCATTTTTCATCGTTTCCAAGAAAAATTAATAATTCTCTTGATCTTTGGCCTGACTACATTTTTTCAAAATGGCAATTTACTGAGACCGCCCCTTATATGTTTATGACCTAGGTTCCCCAGTATGAAGCTTGAATGTATTTATTTATAAAAAAAATTATTAAATAAAATGTTAACGAATATATGTTAGACAAGCAACAATGTTGTTAATTTGATAGAATAAATTTGCATTCTAAACGAGTTCACAGAAAGTGTAGTTATTCGGTCGTTATTTAACGCTCTTGAGGTTGTATAATTTTTTTCAAATTTGTTTGTTACGGAAAAATAAAAATGAAAAATTATTCAGATATATATTTTGACAATATACTTTCGTAGGCAATATTCATTTGTTTACCAACAGGGTGACGCCGCGCCGTATGGAGCTTTCATATCGGCAAATTTTCATTTTTATAGCAGTATTTTGCTAATGTGTAAGCATTATTGACACCAATTTGGCTGTAAAGCGGGAAAACGGGACTGGTACTTTAAAAAGTCTGTCCCGTCCTGTTCAAAATAATTTACTCAAAAAATTCTAGTAAATTTATGGCAATTATGAAAAAAATACATTACTATTACAATTTTGGCGCCACATGAAACAATTTGCTTTAAATAACTATAGATTCTTTACTTCCGTTCATTTAATAGAAATTATTCTAACATGTGCGATAAAATTTCTATGTATTCCGATTTTATAAAGACCATATAATTTTCGTGGCTATGATAATAATATATGCCCTAAATCTTTACGTAATAACCAACATGTAAGTTTTCCTGTCTACATCGATAGTGTAATTTAATATTATATAAGCATTATAGCTGAGCTAGATTAATCGAATTAAAACAAAGAATCGAAACTAATTTAATTAATTGAATAACATAATAAAGGAGACATTTAGAGGTAGATATTTTTACAAGCACAATATTGCTCGGCTGACGAGTTTGACTTAGTAATAAATGAAATATATAAGATGATATTGACAAGCTGATATTGATCAAATTATTTTTAGAATATTTGCACACAAATTATAATTTAATGATGTTTGCTTTATGGTGTAAATATAAAAAAAACGATAACAAAGTAACAAACATAATGGTTTTTGTTACAATTTTATTATATTTATGTCAATACACCGGATACATGAGATTTCTCTTTAAAGCTCTTAACACATGCACTGAAAATTCTCAGCTATTTTAATAAATTTATTTTTATGATCACTAATTTTCACCGTGTGCTTTACAGGCATATAATTAAATATATCAAATTATATTTTTTTACACAACTCTAATCTGAATCTGAAACCATTAAACCATTTATCCATTCCAAAAAATACAAATTGTATTTAAATCGAAAGTTACTGATTTTCACTTTGTTTTTTTATGAATTTTTATGTACTTTAAGTATTCTATATATTTAAATTACGAATCATACTCAAGTATTGTTGTTTTACTTCAAGTAAATTACTTGGCGATAAATCAAGTAATTTTCAAGAGGAGGACTTGATAATTGAAGTATGTTTTTTAAGAAAAACTGTACTTGATACTTCAAGTAATTTTTGACATTTGAATACTTGATACTTATACTTCAAGTACTTTCTACGAGTACTTGTGACAGCTCTGGTCCAACATTTGTTCAAAGTATTCTTAAAACAAACACATTACTATTCATTTCTTAGTAGTAGTCACCAATCTTTTTTGATTGATATATGATGCAACCATCTTTTACAAATCCTTTGAAATGTGTGTTATAATAATCAGCCATTGTCCTTTACCTGATGAAGTTTTCAAGCCGATAGATAGACTTTCTACAGATAATAGAACAGAAAATAAAGGATAGTTAGATAGGTTAGTTTAAAAAATAAAAAGTATATGTCGGATGTAATTTGGAAGAATATTTAAGATTTTTTTCTTTATAAATCTCACAGCTGAATGACTCAAATTACTCAACTGCGTACAATATGCAAAAACAGACACAAACATTATAGTAGAGACTATTACACAAATACTTCAAGAATTATAATTAAATTACCTATATTCTTGGTTGCTCGATATAGGTACACTTGATTTCAATAAAAACTGGTACACTTTCTTTTAGCTATGTAAATCATTCGTTCTTTGATTGATATTAGTAATCTTACAAATGTCACTTTGACGTTAATCAGTGGCGTCATTATTAAAAATGGTTCGACATCTAACAGATATTCAAAAATTTCGAATTGTTTCTAAAATTGAAGATGGTTGGTCCATAAGAAGACTTGCTGCTGAATACAATGTGAGTAAAACCACGATAATGAGTGTTAAAAAACAATGGGAAACCAACCAAACGGTATCCCGTAAAGTTGGTTCCGGTAGGCCCAGAAAGTGCAATAATCAAGAAGATGAAAATCTTATAAATTACCTAATAGAAAACCCTTTTTCAGATTGCAGTAAATGCAATTTCAGAGACAAATTTCCCCGGTTTGGTATCTACTGCTTGCAGAAGAATAAAACTACAAAGCGACTTGAAGAGTTGTTCAGTGGCTAAAAAATACAAACTTTCAGAAGAAAAGAAGCAGGGTAGGATTATTTTTGCACTCAACTATATAATCAATGATGAAAACTTCTGGGGACAAGTTGTCTTTTCTGACGAAAAGGTTTTTGAATCCTGTAACGATGGACACGTTCGCGTATATAGGCCTCCTTCCACTAGATACGACGAAAAATATACTTTCGATTCACAAATATCAGGAAGGTTTTCAGTCAATGTCTGGGCTTGGATGAGCCTAAATGGGTTAGGTGTGTGTTGGAACAGTGGTGGTCATCTCAATTCCATTAAATATATCGAAATATTAGACAATATTATGTTGCCGTCAGTAATAGAGGGATGTTTTCGGAAAATAATTTTATTCTCCAACAAGACAACTGCTCCATACATACGGCCCATCGTGTCAGGCAATGGTTTCTTAATAAAAACATAGAGTTGTTACCGTGGCCATCTAAAAGTCCGGATTTAAATCCAATTGAAAATGTATGGGGACTAATGGTGAAACATATAAGAAAATTAAGTAACCATCCAAATAATGCCTAAGAATTGGAAAGGATAATTGAAGACGCTTGGGAGAACTTGTCGCAAGAAGTTGACCTTGCAAGAAATCTGATTTTGTCCATGCCTGAAAGACTTCAGGCAGTTTTAGACGTTAATGAAGCAATGACAAGATATTAGTTAATTCTGTATTACGTAATTGAAGTTAATTTTTTTTTATTTTTTTATTGTATTTTTATGTTCAGTTTGCATTGTTTAAATTTTTTTTAATCTCAAGTGGTATTTTTGTATTCTTATTTTAAAAATAGAATTATCATTATTCAGTTAGTATTTTAATTACAACCATTAGTAGAATTATCCGTAACAAATATTATTTTTTTAAACAATAATATGGCAGGCTTGAAAATGTTTTAAAAAAGTTATTTCCTAATTATTTTTTAAAATTCCATTTGAATAAAATAAAAGAGAAAGGTTTAATAACTTTAAAAACACAAAGAAAACCGATCTCCTCCAAAAAACCCAGGTCCGGGGTAAATCACAACTTCTCGACCCCCCTGTCGACATGCCTGGCCAGCCCTATTTACAGACATATTATACACACAACTAAACTATTAAGATTTTCGATTACAAGAGTTGTACCAGTTTTTTTTAAATCAAGTGTACTAATATTATAAGATGATCACTTTTCAGATCGTCAATCAATGATACATTTTTATTTTTAATTTTTTTTATTAATCATTGAGCTTTAAATAATATGCGACATAGGCGTCGAAAACGGGACGTATGCTTTAAGGAATTTAAATAAAGATATACATCAAAGTAGATATAACTACAATTCATTTTTGGTGAGAGTATAGGGAGTCCTAAGATGGCTGAAAAGCTGCTGAACAGAGAAATAAAGGTAACGAATTTTTTTTAGTAGATTTCAAATATGTCATTGAAATTTAATTAGAAACTAAAATATACGAGGTAAGAGGTAAGCAAACAATTAGTTTTTTAAATGGACCATCTATATATTTTATAAATATATTTGTTTCCACTTGTCGATTCCAAGAATGCACAGGGTACGCAAATTTCGATGTTTGTATAGGGTAACTCGGTAACTGTAAGAGATACAAAAAAGTGAAAGACACATCCTCGATATCTTTTTTTGAGACAAATTCACTGGCGAAAACAAAAATTTGCTATCGTCTTTTGTTTTTTGAGTTATATAGACACATATCAATATCGTGGTTGTTTGTAAAGTTATGAAAAAACAACTTTTACATTCTTCAAGCACTTTTTTTCTGTATAATACAGTGGCGTCGAGAAAAATTAAAAACAAGGTGCAATGTCGAATTATGGCATAGAGTTGTATTTTTTTAAATGGGAATCATAGTTGGCTATGGTTTGGTTAAAAAGGAAATTTTTGTCTCTTTCAAACTATATATCATATGTGGGGTCGCTTTCGATATGTGAGTATTTAATAGCGAAAATAACCTTTTAGTAGATTACTTTTGCGTTTTTTATATTTATTTCAAGTAGGCGTGTGTCACCTTTGACAGTTTTTATCCGTTTGTCAGTAAATTGCATATTAATAATTTTGTATCCGTCATAAGTACACCCCATTCGTGCCTGCTAATGTAGGCTTCATTTGTCCAAGCTACATTTCTAGAGAAGAATGGATCTTGTTGACTTTTTTAACGATACCAAATGCAAAACTCCAATCGTCGCTGAAGATCAGTTGGTTGCAGGTAATGTTGTTTCCTTATTGTATAAGGCTTGAATTTGTGTTCTCAAAATACTCAACGCTCAAGATCTTGAAATTCCAGAATCAGCTTCAATTTGACGACTTGAAATTGAAGGATTTGCAACCACCATTCCAATTATAGTTATAGAAGTTTTTTCAGCATCTTCAATGTTGTAGTTTTTTGGTCTTGGCTTGTTGAAGGACCCACAATTAATGAGATTTTCTTTTAACCTCAAAAATAGCTTTATTAAGTTGTCTTCTTCCTGGATTATTAAATATGATTTGAACAAAACAACTACTCAGCGGGCAAATACTCCGACCTGCATTAGATTACACCTTCAAATCATGATAGATCGATAGCCAATATCATTTGTCAATTCCTAACCAGACATAGACCGGTTTCGAACTTATTTGTTCTCCTCAGTATGCCATAGGTTATGGAACAGACATGATAGTGGCCAATCTGCTAGTCATATATTAACTAAGGTAGTTAAGTAAGTTCGAAACCGGTCTATGTCTGGTTAGGAGTTGACAAATGATATTGGCTGTCGATCTATCATGATTCCCATTTAAAAAAATACAACTTTATGCCATAACTCGAAATTACACCTTTTTTTAAATTTTCTCGACGCCACTGTATTATACAGAAAAAAGTGCCTGAAGAATGTACACAGTTATTTTTTTCATAACTTTACAAACAACCAAGATATTGACATATGTCTAAAAGTCGAAAAATTGAACTTTTTTTTATAACTTGTAAACAAAAGACGATAGCAAATTTTTGTTTTCGCCAGTGAATTTGTCTCAAAAAAAGAGATCGAGAATGTGTCTTCCATTTTTTTTGTATCTCTTACAGTCACCGTGTTACCCTATATAAACATCGAAATTTGTCCAACCTGTACCTATATTACTTTTATTTACAAAAAGGGTAATACAGTTTCGGTAGGATTTTTTCAAAGCAAACCAAATAGAACAGTGTGTCATGAATATTAGGCGTATAGTATTTAAGAAATACATCTACAATAATCTAATAACACAAAAAATGCAAAGAACTTGAGCCCTATGTTTAATTTAAAAATAAAAATCTGGTCTCTAGTCGAAACAATTTATAAATTTGAGACTTGAGACCTATGTTTGATTTAAAAATTAATAATCAAAACAACTTATTGAAAAACCAATTTAAATGTGTTAAACACAAAGCGGATTTGTGGTTGCACACATGCTCTTATCTGTTTATTGTAACTTATTTGATGGATATAATCATTTTTACATTTTATTTCTATTTTCTTTGTTATACAGCAACATATAAATAAGCAGCACACAGACTCCGGCTATTTTAAATGTAGAGAATTTTAATTTTGGTCAAAATTTTTTGTGTAATTATACATGTTCACGATTGATAACTTTTGTTTTCTAGGCCAATGGGGACCCCGGTGTCCTGACTAATATGGGCAAGCTCTGAAATATGTGTGCGAACGCCTGTGATACTTGAAAAATAAATAACAGAAATAAGGATGTCGCTGTTTATTTAATATGAAATAATAACGTTGAGGAAAATTATTTTCAGGAATTTAAATTAGGAAATGAAATAAGTTATTAATATCTATTACTTTCCGCGTTAGTGAATAATTTCATAATCGGTACCTACAAAAATATTAAATTCGTTTAAGTTTAAACTGGATTCATTGATCATTAGTTGTTTTAAAAAAATGTTCTCTGAAGTGGTTTAACTTTTAAAAACAATAATTATTACTTATGTATACACTAGTTTTCGCATGTAGCATGCGCACATGCAGTAAAATCATCTGTTGTATTGATCAGCCGGCAAGAGTGAATCACCTTAAAAATCAAAATAAACGTGTCCTAAATTCTAAAATAACAATTGCAGCCATAAAACGGTTAACCTGTTTTGTAAAATGATCGATTGTTTAGTAGTTCAGCAAATGATGCACTCTTTAAGTTATAAACTGACGGATCGAAATAACTTCCTATCTTAATTTGTGTCGTGTTCCCTGGGTGTTGATAAACTAAAAACTCAGTATTCCATTTAAAATTCAGCGTGGCGTTAAAATTGATTGAAAAGGCTTTCCTTTTTCTAAAACAGAAAATGTCATATAAATCCAACAATGGCATTAAGATGACTAAGTGTGACTCCCAGCAATGGAAAAACTGCATCTGTTCTTGAAACTTCAGTAAAATTTGCTGGGGAAGAGGCAAAAGACCGGTTATACGAGCCAAAACATAAAAAAAGTTAGTGCGTGTTTTAACAGTAGTGGCTTACGTCTTTTTTCGTTTCCCTTGCTGCTATCATGTTATCTTTATATTATGTATTTTTTGTGGAACGGCGATCAAAAAATGACTGCCAAATATGTAACTTCTCAGCCTCGACAGCAACGTCGGCATTTTAACACTAAATGTGACAATATTTTAGCAGGTAAAAATATTATTCAGAACTAATATGTACTTTTTCCCTTTTTACACATAACAACTAGGATAAATGTTTTAATTAAATTTCATCATTATAACTAAAAACCACGGAGAAAATTGTTAGAAAATCAATATAAATAAAGCATATAATAAAATAAAGAGAGTCACTTTTGAACCAATCGTTAATATTTATTCAGTGGCTTATGGACCTTGTCAGTTGAAGGGGAATCATCGACACCAGAACATCTAACCATGATCATATTCATATATCATGGGTCTTGCAGCAGGAGCCTGCCAGTGATTGGAACACTTTGAGGCCATCAAATCATCAATCTGGAAACATTTTGAAAATAGTTTGTAAAAATTTCTTCCTCTACCTGTTCAATAAATGCGGTAATGTATGAAGGCATACAAAAGTTCAGGTTTAGTACGTGACGCCAAATCATATAATGTATCAAATCTTTCAAACATATCCAATTCCCAATTTATTTATTTTTATTATTACCTAAAATATTAGTAGTTCATCCGTTATTAAGAGTTCAATGAGTTACGTACAGATAATCAGTAAATAGAACTGGAAATAGATTGAGAGATATTCAGAACATATTTTTCGTTTTCAATAAATTAATAATCTCCCTTGTGGATAAAAAATGTATTTCACATTTTCACCTTTAGATATCGTTCGAAGTGTGGTCCATATGAAATAAACTCACATGCTTTTAAGCTATAAAAGCAGTGTGTTATTTCATTATCTTGTGACATTAATTATAGAACCTGTTTTTCAATAATATTTAACGGTTATTTACGTAATAAGATCAAGGAAAGTGATTCTGTGCCCAGTAAAGACAGTTTCCGGGTGTGTCGCAGCCATCATTTTTCTGCAGCCGTTTTTGCTACTCTCAAAATGCTTTTTAACTTGATATCTTTTTATTAACAAAAATCAAAAAATTCAATTGGCGATGTAAAAAGCTGTTGTCTAGAGTGCTTTCAGTAATTAAATACCCTACCGTATTGTATTAGTTGCGAACCAAAAGTGATATGAGGGATCGCTAAAGACTTCCACATCTCTTATGTCACTTTACAGGCTAGAGCGGTAAAGATGTATTTTCACTCAAAAAAATGGACCAAACACATTAACTTCCTAGACGGTTGCAAAAAAAAATATTACGAAAACCGTACGTCGTTTTACCAGATTCGGACTGACTTTACAATAAGGCGTGGGCTCTTTGGTCCGGCGAGGCGATAACATTTTTGTTGGTGAAAAGGGTCCTATTTATATATATTATATATATATATATATATATATATATATATATATATATATATATATATATATATATATATATATATATATATATATATATATATATATATATATATATATAATATATATATATATATATATATATATATATATACACTGAAAAAAGTGCATGTAAAAATACATAATCATTCATTAGGATTTATTGGAATATTACTGCACAATTAATGTTATCAAATAACGCTACAGAAGATGCCTTTAAAAAAACAGAAAACATTTAATTATTCATAGCCTCGGATTTATGAATAACACAGAAGTAATGTGATAGTAAACGCCATTGAAATTACAATCTAGACAACTTACCACTGAGTGTACATTTCAGATTTGCTGTAAATTCACACGATGTTATGCAAATACACAACTAACTTGTGAATTCACAGCACTAATGTAGAAATACAAGTATCATGTAACTGCGTAACCAATCGCAGGCTAATAATTTAACCACGTGATAAAAACAACGATGCGTGCATGATGCAATGTTCAGTTCACAACCTCTATTTGTATACAACCACCAAACGGCAAATATCACGTGTTTCTAAAATATTTAAGTTATAGTAAAATAAGTAGATAGTAATTGTGTTAAATCGAGAAAGAAGCAGGTAAGTTGTGCTTGAATATTACTATGTTTAAATGCTCTACATGCCAGGTAAAATCTAGTCTTTATTTCTATACGAAAATCATCAAAAATACCTCTGTGGCTGATGCTGGAGATTAATTATTGAATTTTTCAGTTGATGGAGAAGTGCCTACTAATCTCTTTGACGTATATATGGAAAAGGAGAAGATTTTTACTTGTAGTACATTATTGGAAGCGACAAAACTTGCCTTTGGATTATATTTTATTTTAAATTGTGCTTATCCTACAAGAATTATCAAACTTTTTGGATTTGCTTCAAAAGATATTTTCTAAAAAATTCAACCCACTCAGGATAGTAGATCCACAAAGAAGACGTCAGCAAAAAATAATGTTATCATATTAATGAAAGAGCTTTCCAAATTTTTTAAATTTAGAATTGAAAAATTGAAAATATGTGTTTAAGTTAAGTTCATAATCTTGTTTAGTATCATTATTTTGCATATTATCAATACCGAATATATACCAAAATCTGGATCCGCCCTTTTTTTCTTTATTTATCAGCCGATTTGGTGAAACTAGGGATGTCTTATATAACATAGTCTTTATAGTCAAATGTCATTAGATTCACTAACTAGACGATTTTGTCGCTTTAGGTTCTGGAAATAATAACTTAAAATTTTTAAATGGAAAAGCCGATATATTATTTTTATTTTTAAAATTGTGAGTAAAATAAGTACCTTTTTTTCAATTTTTGACAGATTGTAATTGTAAATAATCTATAGTGCACTAGATTAATTACATTTTTTAAAATGTTTTAAAAACCTGTCAAAAATTGAAAAAAGGTACAATGTTAACTCAGAATTTTAGCACAATTACAAAAATAGAATAATATACCGGATGCTCTATTTAAATTTTTTTAAGTTGATATCATTTCCGGTGAAACCGGAAGCGACAAAAAATGTTGAGTTGGTATATATCTAATAATATTTGCTGTCTATATAAGTTATATGGAGTTTCATTGGAATCGGTTGATAAATAAATAAGAAAAGGGGGATGATCTATGTTTCATTTACACCCAGTATATCTATATGTTATATATATAGTTCAGAATTTTTTTAAAGCCCCACCATGCATATTACTACCATACTGTTGTATGTAGTTGAAGTTCATTATCTTGTTTTAGCATTATCATTATTTTGCATTAATATATTATGTTTTATAGTTCAGCATTTTCTTTCATTCCGTGCACCCCAGGTTCTAAACCGCACTCTTCATTTTCGGTATCAGTAATCGGTAAATAAACATATATAATAACGGATTGTTATAATAACGTGTTGCTAATGTTTATTTTCACCTGTTACTTATACGGAAAACGAATGAGATATGCGGGTTTTTCTCACAAATTTCATGGGTATGTTGGTATATATTTTACGGGGTCATTCTGAAGCACAATTGCCTACGTACTACTACGTTGTGAAATTATCTCTGATAACGGAAATATACATTGCACGATCACATTCGGTGTTGTAATTTTACACGGTAGATGTATATATATATATATATATATATATATATATATATATATATATATATATATATATATATATATATATATATATATATATATATATATATATATATATTATATATATATATATATATATATATATATATATATATATATATATATATATATATATATATATATATATTATATATATATTAGAAAACAAAGAATATAAAAAATCAAAAATATGTGTTTTTTTTATACATTGTACAGGGTGTCCCAGCTAAGATGTCATTCACGATATTCTCGGTAATTTTCAAGACAAATTCGTAGTTTAAAAACTAATGTGATGTGGTTCTTATCGAGGAATCCGATGCCACCAATTAAAAAACAATTGAACATCAAACAAAAAGTTATAGCCAAATACTGACTTTTCCAAAAAAAGCAAAAATATCGGATTGTTATATTCATTGTTATGGGATATTGTTGAAACAAATTCCGTATTAAAAAAAATATTTTATATCACTTCGGATTGGCTGGAAATGAATTTTTCTTCCAAAAAATTTTGAATTTCCCAATATGTTTTGGTTGCATTCAACAGAACATTCAATTATTTATCAAAAATGCCCAAACCACTTTTTGTGATATCTCTAACCGTTTTCGAAATATTGACTTTATCCTCATATTTACCATACAGGACGCAGTTTAAATGACATCGCAGTTAGCTGTGGTCATGGCATCTTGTGTTAGAAATAATACCATTATTAGGGCCAAATCGTAGTAGGCAGCTGACAAATTAAACAACTGAAAAAACAGCCAACTGCCATGTAACTTAAATTACATGATGTATGGTAGGTATAAGGACAAAAAGTAAAATAGGTATTAATATTTCAAAAACGGTTAGAGATATCACAAAATGGTTTGTGCATTTTTGAAAATATGATGGAAGATTCAAAATGCATTTCCGGCCAAACCAGAAGTGATATGAAAAAAAAAAATAACATCCGGAATTTGTCCAGTAATACCCTATCGAGGTCCGTAAAGGAGTAGGTTACCTCTCAACTTGGGTGAGGAGAAACGGGTCATAGTGTACCGTGTTGTGAACCATACGTTTGTTGTGTTCATTTTATAATTGAATCCCTTGGTGCAAAACGGTGTTAACTCAATATTTGCAGTTTTAGGACATTTAGAGTTAACACGTTTTTGCACGAATGAAACACAAATTATGTACAGTTGACTCCTTTTTGATATCTTATACTGACGTAATGAGAGCCATCTAAAATGCTAAAAACTTTACTACCAGACGGATACTGACTTTACACCTTCTTGCATGCACAAATTGCAAATTTGCTAATTAGTGAGTTAACACCTTTTTTCACCAAGGGCTTCAATTGTTTTGTGTGGTTATTTACTATTATTTTGATATTTTGCTTATAGTTATTATTAGTTGTGTTATATTATATTATTATGGACCTCTTTTTATAGCTTTTATGTACATTTTTGACATTTTAAGTGACATTTGTATTTTTATATAAAGGAAAATATTTGGTTTAAATTACATTTATTTTGAGAAGGTATGTACAATAAGATAAAGTATATATTTATTTTGAGCAGAAGAAATATCCAGTTAATAATAAATAATTGTTATAAGTTGAACCATATGCAGTGTAGCTATTTGTAAGAGTAATGCTGTGAGGGAAAGAAGAATGGCGAAAAAAATATAGTGTTTTTCTCGTTTCCTACTGACATTTTAATTAGGAAAGAGTGAATTAGAAAATGTTAAAGAAAAGAAAATTTAACCCCGATAATAAGAGACTTTGCAATAAATATGTTACAATTGATGATTTTGAAGATCGAATGAAATCAAAATTGATGAATTCATTGCCAAAAAAAAACTAAAAAAAAACTGGTAGGCGATATAAAATTTTATCTACTGAAAAATAATTTGTGGCTAATTTTAGTATGTTTTAGCTATTTCATTTCTTAACTTGTTGCCTGAAACTTTGATAAAAATTATTAAGTACAAATTTTTGGGTTATTAGGTCCAATGTAATTAAAACACTACTGTATTAACTTGCCAACGTTTCGGTATAATTTATTACCATCTTCAGGGCACTGTAAGATATAAATGAATTGATTGTAAGTTATTATATAACTATATGGGTGATAAATTCTAATCCAAACTAATAGTGAAGAAATAATATTGAACTGTTAATTAATTATTCTATAACAGATTGTAGGAAACATGTACTTATTTTAGGCATTTCAATTATTATTTAGAATTAGTTATAGGTTAGTGATATATAAAAATTATAAACAAATACTCACATTAAAATTTAGTGTTTCTCGTGCATAAAAAACATAATGGCAGGAACATACTTCGTAACTATAATATTGAGTTTATTGAAAAATACTCAGACGCATACAGAAATGAGAAATTTTTATATATTTCTTGAAATGTTATTCTCATCGAGGCTGTGACACTAATGAGATTATTTTTTAGCACTATTAAACTTACTGTAGATAAGGGATGAATACGTGTTTGACAACTCAAATGGTTGTTTATATAATAAGTAAACAAGCTTAAAGTAGAAAGGAACGAAATATCTAAATATGTTGATAATTTTAAAATATCTAATGTATCATAAAGTTTTAATTTTATTAATTAGATTGAAATAACAAGAATTTAAATTTTCACTGTCTTTTCTTGAATTTACTGATTCGAATTTTTTAATGTTTATGATTTCTTGAAATGTTCTTTTTCTAGATTAGATTGTTTACCTATTACTGCGGTTTCGTCAAAGTTAAATTCATGATTTAAAAATTTACTGTTCTACCAAAGATGTGATATTAAGCTTATTTTTGTTTTTGACATCTCTCATATGTTCTTTTTTCCTTGTTTTTAGATACCTACTTGATTGATCTATATAACTTTTATTACAATTTTTACATGGTATTTTATACATATATTAAATTCGATTGTAAGTCTGTTGCTATTTTAGTTTTTAATTTGGTAAAAAAATTCTTTTTGATCGTATTTTCACTTTTAAAAGCTGTTTTTATTTTGTTTGACATGAGGACCTTTCTTAACTTTTCCGAATGATTTTTTACATATGGTAGTAATAAAATGTTGGTTCTGTTAGTAAAGGTCTAATAATTGGTCGACTATTATTGTTATTATTTAATATTCTATTCATTAATGATATCGGAAAATTATATTTGATAAGATACATTTTAATTAGTTGTAAGTTTTTTTCATGAAATTGGGGACTGGATAAATTTATAGCTCTGTGTTTTAAATTCTTAATTATATTAGGTTTAGTTTTAATGGAATGTTGAGAATTGAAATTTAAAAATTTTTCTGAAAAGGTTGGTTTATGGTACCAATCAATAAGTATTCTATTCTTAGGTGTTCTTATAATTTCTGTATCTAAAAATGAAATTTGGTTATTCTTCTCAATTTCAATTGTAAATCGTAACTTTTCATGAAAGCTGTTAAAGACGTACAAAAGTTCTTCGACTTTATCTTTAGGTATAACTAAGAAAATATCATCAACATGCCTTTTGAAAATAGGAACATTGAAAGTCAATTTATTTAAACAAATTTCCTGTAACTGTGACATAACTAGGTCCGAATAAACCGAATTTGTTTGAACAATTCTCCATTAAAATTAAAATAATTATTATCAGTGCAAAATTGATATATTTCCAAAAATATTTCTAAAGAGATTTCTGTATTTTGTTCAATTAAATGCCATCTATCTTTGATAATGTTCATTGTCAAATCTATAGGTATATTTGTAAATAAAGATCTAATGATACTAAAATGTGATTATTGGGTATAGTGTTTCCCTTAATGAACTCTGCAAATTCGAAAGAGTTTTTAATATATTTTTCATCCTTTAAAAATGCAAAATCTAAAGTTCACTAATATATTTTGATAATTTATAAATTGGAGAACCTATGAAACTAACTATGGGTCTAAGTGGTAAATTCTGTTTATGAATTTTCGGTGTAAAATACATTTTTGGAAAAATACCTGAATTGCCTTTTTAAAGTTTTTGCCTGTTTTTTATCAATGAAGTTGTTATTTGTTAATTTATCTATTAATTTATTGGTTTTATTTTGAATAGTGACTGTTGGATCTGGGGTTACTTTTTGGTAAACAGATTGGTTATTAAGTAAATTATAAGCTTTATTCATGTAATCGTCTTTTTTGTAGAACCACAGTAGTGTTACCTTTATCTGCCTTTGTAATTATTATATTATCATAATTGTTTTTAAGAAATAGTTTGGTATCTTTTATATCTTTAAGTAGATTCTTGTTGTTATTTTTGCTATTAGAAAGATTGTTTTTATTGGTGAAATTTGTTACTATGTTAATAACCTTATTTCTCTTTTCATTTCGTTCCTCTTCTAATTCAAATCTATTAATAATGTATTCAGAATCAATTAAAATATTTTCTAAAGGAAAATATTTATTTGTATAGGGTAGATTAAATTTATCCCCCAGACTTAGTAGGTACTGTGTGCTAGACAGAATCTCAATATTGCTAAAATTAATAAACCGATTTCTATCTACGTTGTAGTTACCTTGTAAATTTTTTTGATCATTTAATTGAATAAAGTACAGAAATCTCTTTAGAAATATTTTTGGAAATATATCAATTTTGCACTGATAATAACTAATTTAATTTTAATGGAGAAATTTTCAAACAAATTTATGGGCTAGGAATGGGAAATTGTATGTCTCCGGTTTGTTCGGATCTAGTTATGTCACAGTTAGAGGAAATTTGTTTAAATAAATTGACTTTCAATGTTCCTATTTTCAAAAGGAATGTAGATATTTTCTTAGTTATACCTAAAGATAAAGTCGAAGAACTTTTGTACGTCTTTAACAGCTTTCATGAAAAGTTACGATTTACAATTGAAATTGAGAAGAATAACAAAATTTAATTTTTAGATACAGAAATTATAAAAACCCTGAGAATCGAATACTTATTGATTGGTACCATAAACCAACCTTTTCAGAAAGATTTTTAAATTTCAATTCCCATTTGATTAAAACTAAACTTAATATAATTAAGAATTTAAAACACAGAGCTATAAATTTATCCAGTCCCCAATTTCATGAAAAAAACTTACAACTAATTAAAATGTATCTTATCAAAAATGATTTTCCGATATCATTAATCAATAGAATATTAAAGAATAACAATAATAGTCGACCAATTAGACCTTTACTAACAGAACCAACATTTTATTATAAACTACCATATGTAAAAATCTTTCGGAAAAGTTAAGAAAGGTCCTCATGTCAAACAAAATAAATATAGCTTTTAAAAGTGAAAATACGACCAAAAAGAATTTTTTACCAAATTAAAAACTAAAACACCAACAGACTTATAATCGAATTTAATATATAAAATACCATGTAAAAATTGTAATAAAAGTTATATAGGTCAAATAAGTAGGTATCTAAAAACAAGGAAAAAAGAACAGATGAGAGATGTCAAAAACAAAAATAAGCTTAATATCACATCTTTAGTAGAACATTGTAAATTTTTAAATCATGAATTTAACTTTAACGAAACCGCAGTAATAGGTAAACAATCTAATCTAGAAAAAGAAAATTTCAAGAAATGATAAACTTTAAAAAAATTCGAATCAGTAAATTCAAGAAAAGACACTGAAAATTTAAACTCTTATTATTTCAATCTAATTAATAAAATGAAAACTTTATTATACATTAGATATTTTAAAATTATCAACATATTTACATCTTTCGTTCCTTTCTACTTTAAGCTTGTTTACTTATTATATAAACAACCATTTGAGTTGCCAAACACTTATTCATCCCTTATCTACAGTAAGTTTAACAGTGCTAAAAAATAATCTCATTAGTGTCACAGCCTCGACGAGAATAACACACATTTCAAGAAGTATATAAACATTTCTCATTTCTGTATGCGTCGATATACTGAGTATTTTTCAATAAACTCAATATTATAGCTACGAAGTATGTTCCTGCCATTATGTTTTTTATGCACGAGAAACACTAAATTTTAATGTATTTGTTTATAATTTTTATATATCACTAACCTGTTTTTTAAATTGCAAATTTGTAAGTCTATTGCAAATAGAAGTAAGCCAACTTAATTTTCTTTATAATATGAGCACTCGCAATACTAAGAAAGGCGAAGACGAACTGCAGTCAGCAGTTAAAATGTTAGTTACTAAACTCTGTACATCGGATGATTTTATCACACAATTAACTGCCTCAATAACAAGAACTATTAGTGAGAAATTTGATAATGAAATAGAATCACTCAAAGGGGAAAGTAAAAATATTATGGAAAGGATAGAAAAACAAGATGAAATTATTAAAGGTTTGACTGTTAGACTAGAAAAATATGAAAATGTAGTAAAGAGAAAAATATTAGAATATATGGATTGAAAGAAAATGACAATGAAAAGTGCTTGCAAGTCGCATTAGATGTTTTCAATAAAAAAGATGAAAGTTACTGTGAAACAAGAGGATATTGAAAATTGCTATAGACCGGGGAAGATCCTTAAAGGTAAAAACAGGCCTCTCTTAGTAAAATTTTCAACTGCTTATTACAAAAACTTTGTTTATAATAACAAAAAATTGTTGAAAAACTCCGGAGTTGTCATTAGAGAAGATTTGACAGCAAATCAGTTTAATTTACTGAAGGAAGCTCTCAAAAAAGTAGGCCCAGATGGAAGAGTTTGGACAAATTTTGGTTCTATTTTTCTCAGATTTAAGGATAATAATACTATATTTAAAATAAATAGCTCAGATGATATTAATCAACTTTGATAAAATGTTATACAACATTCTTTAACAAAATGTATTTCAAGACTTAGTTTAAATTTCGCCAATTCACTTTTATATTCAATTAAAACCTAATGGACTAAAATAAACAGCATTAGTGCAGTTGAGTTGAATCCAAACAAACACTTTTTAAGTTTAATTTTTTGCTATGCTATAGGTTTTTATATTACCTTGTGTTAGCAAACCTATCTTATTTAGAAATTAATACAATTATTTTTTGTTTATTCTGCTTTTTTGTTAAGGCAGGCATAGAGTTGTAATTTTGTAAAAAAATTTTCTTGTTTTTAGTTTATATGTATTATGCTTATTGGTTGTCTAAATGTTAGATCATTATTACCATCGTATCAGCATGTAAGGGAAATTATATTAAGTGAAAATTTTGATGTATTTGCGATTTGTTAAACGTGGTTACGAGAAAGCGTTAGCAATGAATTTTTAAACATTGGGGGTTTTAAAATATATAGAATTGATAGAAATACAAGAGGTGGGGGCTTATTGATTTTCATTAAGAATAATTTTAATAGCGAGGTAATTAATATTCAGAGTAATTTCTGTGAACAGTTGTGGATTAAAATAAAAAATAAAAAAATATATATTTCTTTAGGTATTGTCTATAAGCCTCCTAATCAAGATATAGATAATTTTCTAGTGGAATTTGAAAATACCTTAAGTATTATATATCCAACAGTGGATGAAATTATATGTTGTGGAGATTTTAACATTAATTTATTAGATTTTTGCAGTAATAATGTAGATAGATTTGTTTCAGTGTTAGAATCATATGAGCTTAGCCAAGTTATTGATACTCCAACTAGAATTACTGCTAACAACTCCAGTCTTTTAGATTTAATTATTTGTCGTAGGGAAGCTGTATTAGAAAAGGGTGTTATTGAAGCAAATCATATATCTGATCATCAATTGGTGTATTGTAAGTTAAATATATTCAATGAAAAAAAAGACCTAAAATGTGCACACATCGTAATTTTAAATATTTCAATGAAGACAGTTTTCGAATGGATTTATTAAACACTCCATTTTTTAGGATATTTGATCAGGAATCTGTAGATGAAAAAATACATTTCTTGATAAATTGTCTAAATAATGTATTTGATAGGCATGCACCCATAACTACTTCTCGAATGACTAAGCCAAAAGCTCCTTGGCTCACACATACTATTAAAGAAATGATGTCACTCCGTGATAAGGCTCGGAAAAAATATGAGAATACAAAATCTGATGTTCATCTCCAGTTTTATAAAGAGATGAGAAATTATGTAAACAAGGCTATTCAACGAGAAAAGCGGGCATTCTTTACCTTCCAATTTAATAATTGTAAACCAAATGATGCATGGAAAATTTTGAAAAATAATTGTATGTTATCCGAAAAAATAAATAAAATACCTGCAAATATAAATAATGTAAATGAAATTAATAATTTTTTCATAAATTCAATCCCTGCTATTGAGCCACCGGAACAGCTTTTAAATTTTTATAGAAGTAATTGTATTATAAACAGCGAATTCAAGTTTGTCGAAGTAAATGATATATTTGTATATGAAACTATATGTAGTATAAAAAGTAATGCAATGGGTTGTGATGGTCTAAATATTAAACTTATTAAATTATGTTGCCCGTTTATTGTACAATATATAACTCACATAGTAAATTTTTGTTTACGGGAAAATGTTTACCCTGCAGTGTGGAAGAATGCTATAGTCAGAGTGTTGCCAAAAAAATCAAACCCTTCCGAATACAAGGATCTTAGGGCTATTAGTGTATTACCTACCCGTTCCAAAATAATAGAACGAGCAATGGAAGTTCAGTTGAGGAATCATTTGTCACAATTTGATTTGTTACCATCAGTACAATCGGGCTTCAGAAAAAGGCACAGCTGCACAACTGCATTACTCCACGTTGTAGATGACATTATTAGGGCCACTGACCAGGGTGATTGTACAGTTTTAGTTTTGTTGGATTTCAGTCGAGCTTTTGATACGATTAATTATGATTTGTTACTAGCTATTCTTCATTATATGGGCATTTCTGAACATTCTGCTAATTTAATGGAAAACTATCTTAAAAATAGGCAACAGAAAGTCTGTATTGATGATGAAAGCTCCTGTTATCTAACTCTTAAATCTGGAGTATTACAAGGATCAATTTTGGGTCCTTTACTCTTTTCTATATACTCTTTCAACTTAATAAACAGTCTCCAGCACTGTAAGATTCATTTTTACGCAGATGACACTCAAATCTATTACAGCTTCCCTCCGTATATGTTTGATAATGCCTGTACATCAATTAATAGTGATCTCGAGTCATTTGTTAAAACGGCCTCAGATCATTGCCTGATCATAAACCATATTAAATCAAATGTAGTAACTTTTGGAAATAGAACGAATCGTCAAATTTTGAATGATACAATTAGTATTAAAATTAATAATTCTTCACTTGAAACCGTTGATCATGCAAAAAATTTGGGGCTGTTAATGGATTATAACTTAAGGTTTGAAAAATATATTAACAGTATTATACAACGATCATATTTTGCCTTAAAGATAATTTACACTCACAGACAATATTTGACTGTGAAAATAAAATTGATGCTTTGTGAAACACTGGTATTGTCAAATTTTAATTATGGGGATAGTGTGTATGGTCCTAACTTAACCAGTCAGTATAAACGTAAAATTCAAACCGTTCAAAATGCTTGTCTACGACTTATATTTGGAATACGAAGGCGACAACGAATATCTCATAAACTACAAGTTGTCGGCTGGTTAAATATGGAAAATCGTAGAATCATGCATGCTAATACCCTTTTTCATAACATTGCAATTAATAAAATGCCATCTTATTTACACAGAAAAAATTACATATCGAACTGACGTCCACAACATCAATATTAGATTCAAGACATTATTAACTCCACCAAAATTTAAAACAGAATTTTTTAAGAGATCTTTCAGCTACCAACTCTGTAAACTTTATAATTTCATTCCACAGGATATAGTCTAAAAATATGCATCATTTCAAAATAAAATTAAAAAAATATCTTCTCGCTAACCACCAACAAAAACAATAATTTTAAAAGTATGAAAATAAAAATGCCTTACATTTAGTTTAATACACATATTTTATATCGTCTACTATTAGTGCTCCAGTAGGTAATTTAAATTTTAGCAAAGCACAACTAAGTTTAGGTTAAGTGGAAGAGCAACTCAATGGCGTTCGCGCTAAATGTGTTGAACTTCGCCTTTTATTTTCGATTACTCACATTGTATCTGTATTGTTTTTTGCTTTTTTTACATTATGTTATAGTAATTGAGAATAATAAAGACGTTTATTATTATTATTATTATTATTATAACTAATTTTAAATAATAATTGAAGTGCCTAAAATAAGTACATGTTTCCTATAATCTGTTATAGAATAATTAATTAACTGTTCAATATTATTTCTTCACTATTAGTTTGGATTAGAATTTATCACCCATATAGTTATAGAATAACTTACAATCAATTTATTTATATCTTACAGTGCCCTGAGGATGGTAATAAATTATACCGAAACGTCGGCAAGTTAATACAGTAGTGTTTTAATTACATTGGACCTAATAACCCAACAATTTGTGTTTAGTATTTAAATTGTGGTCTGGAAATTATTATATTTGATAAAAATGTCCAGCCCAACTGCAAGAGGTGAACGTGTTAAAACTAGAGAACGCAAAGAGATCGTAAAACACATTTTAAGTCCATTATTATCTATAGGAAATGTGGAAAACATTCCATCCAGAAGTGAAGGAAATTCCCAAGAAGGTGCATATGAATAATTATTATGTAATTATAATGTCCTCTTGCTAGAGAATGAAGAATTTAAAAAGAAATCAAAGAAAACGAAAAACAGCTTGCTTTTATAAATAATGGAAAATTCGAGTTGCAAAAACTTGTTAAACAATATGAACGACAATCTAATTCAAGACTAAAAGTAATGTAGGTAAAAGTATGCCAGACCGCGTAGCTCAGGATCTCGAATACGTAACTCGGTCTGATAGACCGAGAGGATGGTACTCTACAAATATGACACTATAGACCGAGTTATGGCAGTCAATGTATTAAAGAGATTGAAATTTTTATATATTTGTTTTTTATTTGTCTTAATATAAAATACCTTACAAGTTAATAAAATATTTTAAACATGAAGTTTCAATAATCATTTCCGCATTTTACTGTGATATAACTAAAAACATTTATTTAACTGCTAAATGAACTACTTATTAAAATTTGTTACTAGTCAATTAGAAGAAGAATAAGTGTAATATGTTACGGTTAATAATTAAATTAGATTGATTTCTAAACGATTTAGCTATTTTATATACTGGTAAACGTTATTTTGGTAATATTTCCTAAATATTTAATTGGTGAAATAGGATAGGTCCATTTAGTTTTCCCCTTTACTTCTTTTACATAATATTTATAAAGGACTATGGGTTATTTACAAAACTGAAATCAATATGCTTGGTTACAGGACAAGGTGATCCTTATAAGTACAACGAGAAAATTCAGGAAATGATTCCTGAACCTGCATATTTTGAGATGTCTATAGTTAATTATTTGTGGCATCTTATAATGTTGGTGTACTGATCTAAAACTTTTTGACATGACAGATTTTCTTTTCTGGGACAAGCAAATTTTTTACTAAATTAGGAAAGTATATATGCTGCAATAAAAAAGTAATTAAGTACAATGGTAGAAAAACCTTGCAATGGTAGTCTGTGCTATAATACCAGGAAAATTATGGAGCGGTAATAGAAAATGTTGCTGTAAGTGAAAAGAATTAACACTATCGTTGCCAGATAGCTAATAAATATATTTACTGCCACACTAATATCACTTTACTATAACAGTAAAGTTTATTTTCGGTGGCTGGATAAAAAATATTTTATAAGGTAATTTTACTGTCACAGTAAAGCAACTTTAGCAAAACCAATTTTACTGCCCTAGCAAAATTCTTGGTTGGCGCCTATTCAAATAGAGTTTTTTGCTACTATAACTTAATTTTTGGCTGTCACTGCAAAAAACTTCCCTCAGTGTAGACTTAAAAATAGGATACATAAAGATTGACCTAATATTTAAAAAAATCTGATATACTATTGCTTCGTATTTATGCCTTTCTAGAAAAAAAAAACAGTAACTATTGGGTATTACAAATTCACTCTTTTAAACCTAACATGATAACAATAATAAATGGCCTAACTTGAATAAATATTATTTTGGGACGTGGCTACATAAACTCCATACGTGCAGCTAGGGGGGGCAGGGGTCAATGCTCCCCCAAGCCATGTCCCCTTAATAAGAAAATAAAAACATAATTTCTATCGGTACAAGATAATACTCTATTGGTACAAAACAATAACGAAATTATCCCTTGAAATAAATATTTTGTAATTTATGCCAGTATTATCTATTAGAGAAATCTACACGTAGCCTGTCGGATTCTCACGTTTAAAACACATGACTGGCAGTTATATGTTAATGAAAATGTACATCTGTCCTGTGAGGAAGTTCTTAATGAACTATAGCCAAACGAAGATGAAGATTAAAACTTGTAACCTAGCAATCTAGTAATATCATATTTCTCTAGAACTATTTTGTTTGGATTTTGTATTACGTCTTAGAAAATATTTTATTTTATTACTGTTATTGCCTTTTTCATTACTCTTTGTTTTATTCAGTTCACGAAACGTCATTTTTGTCTTGTTTTATTTTTTTAATAAACATATTATATTAACGTGAATTAGTCAAATTAGTATTTATTTATTATTTATGAATCAGGTGGCTTAATATTTTTTTTGAAAAATTTGTCTCAACCTCTGGGGGAACCGGTCCTGTTGGCCGTCCTCCCAGATGCATTTTTTGGCTGCGCCACTAGTATATCATTTGGTTAGAAATATCCCATAACTTACAATAATATTTAATTGTCCCAATAGACAAATTTGAATGTCACCAATATACAGGGTGATTCGTTAGCCTCTTTACAGACTTTAGCAACGGAGATTTAATTTCATGAAAAAAAATATCATATAAACATGGGACCATGAGCACCCAGATCTCCCGATGTAAATCATTGCAATTTTTATTTATGGGGTCACTTGAAGTAACTTGTGTATGATGTGGAAATAACTGATAGTAATCAATTAATGCACAGGATTCAAGATGGAGCAAATCATATAGAAATTATATGAATTTATTACGAGTGCAAGAAAGTTTGATTCGTCGTTACGAGTTATGTATTCAGGTGGCCGGACTATCTTTTGAACGTTTATTGCAATTCTATAATTTGCGGTCTGTATCATTATAATAAATAATTGTTTATTATTAAATTATGGTTATTACATTTTCGGTCTTTAAAATTTTTAAAACCTCTATAAATTGAACAAAAGAAAATTGGACCTACATATGTTTATGAAATTACATCTATTTTGTAATGCAAAAGTTTATCAGTCACTATGCTGACTTGCTTAGTCTGCTTTAGGCTAGCTTGGTTTGCTATTATTACGTCTTTTCCATTACTCATGACATACAGACGAGAACATAATAAGTTTGAAACCGGTCTATGTCTAGTGAGGAACTGACAAACAATCTTAGTTACTAAATAAGGCTTGCAGGTTTAATTCAATGCAGGTCGGGGCTTTTGTCCGCTGAGTAGTTGTTTCCTGTAAATCTTATTCAATATATAGTTGAGCCCACCAAGGTTAGAGGTCGCAGCTCTTGGTACCTACTTTGCAGGTTGCTCTCAGTCACTAAGACATCAATGATGTCTGACAGGTAGTAGCACTGACCACTAAAGCGATGCACTTATTACTCATTATGCCTGTCTTGCTTGGTCTGTTTTAGGCTAGCTTGCTTTGCTATTATTATTTCTCTTTTCCATTACTAATGGCATATTGACGAGAACATAACAAGTTCGAAACCGGTCTATGTCTAATGAGGAATTGACAAACTATTTTAGCTACCAAACAAGACTTGCAGATTTAATTCAATGCAGGTCGGAGCTTCTGTTCGCTGAGTAGTTGTTTCCTGTAAATATTATTCAGCAAAAGTTTATAAAGAGACTAGCGAATCACTCTGTATTTCAGATAAATTGAAGGTTTTGTATTAGTAATATTTGGCAATAATGGATCAATATTTTAAACAAATCTTGGTATTATTAATGTAATAAAATATTCTGTTATGGTTTGTATATTTTACATAAGTATGGCGTTTATGGGTCAAATATGTGACATATAATATTATATTTAAAATTAATAAGGGGTATTAACATCCGTTTGGTTTGGATGGGGGAGATTTGCCGGATCGGGGGGGAGGGGCTTTGGTTTTTTTTTTTAAACAAAAATGGGAGGGGGAAGAACACATTCTTTTTTTTATTTAAAAGGACGAAACGGGAGGAGACGGGGGGTTTTATAAGACCGTCCCGGTTGGGTGGGGGGGCAGGAAAACACACAACGGACGTAATTTTGTGAGATTTATTCATTGGGACTTCCATCTCTCTTATGGTGGTTCGGGCGTTCTGGAATGTTTTCTGGTTTGTTGGCGTAAACTTTGCTTTTCAAATAGCCCCAAAGAAAAAGTCCGCCATACAACACAAGCAAACATTGCGTCATTGCACACGAAATTCCCTAGACGTGTAATATCACGAAATGGTCCCAATAAGCATGCGAAATTACAAACGTTCTGGAGAATTCTAAAGTAAGATCGGCATAAGAACTATTTATGTAAACGTATATAAATTCTCTTTAGATGCCAAAAAAAAGGTTAAAAATATAGTTTACAAAGGACGTTACGTAGAGGTTTATAAAACTAATATAACTTGCAATAATGGAAATACTTCTGAAAAGTTTTATCGAACACTGGCAGAAGTTGCAAAAAGAGGTTTTATTGTTTCTAAAAAGTTAAATAATTGATGTGATATTTATAAGTATCACAAAAATCGTACAATTAATGGTGCAAAAATTATGTGTAAATTGTTTTTATTACTCTAGGACCAAGATATCATGTTATCTTAGTTTCATAAACCTCCAAGTAAATGTCATTTGTAAACTCTATATTTAGTTCTTTTTGACCATCTGACACAGGAAAATAACGTCTTGAAGAGAATTTATATACATTCCATAAATAGGTTTTAATGCCTATCCATTTTAAAATTCTCTCCAGAACGGCCGAAGTTGCTTTACACAACGCCGCCATTTTTTAAAGAGCAGCTTGAAAACGAACGTACTTGCTGTCGTCGTCTCTGATACTGACAAAAATAAAGTAAATAAAAATATGAATTTAGGAGATTTTGGTCAATCTAATTATGCTACTTTAAAATTAAAACCACTAATAAAGTAATCATTTTGTGTTTACAGGTTAAATCACTCAAATTTGTGTATCCAAGAAAAAGTTAAAATTTTGTCTACAAACATAATTTTGAGGCGCGCTTGTTTTTTCGGCCTACAATGTCAATATTTTATCATGAACTGGTCTGCGTTGACAAATACTCTTAAAATTTATTGACATATCACAATATTAAAAGAAGTAAAGTGTGAAAGCATGGCCCCTACACTTTGTGTAAATTTTATATCATGTTGCATGAGAATAAAAAGCATGTCGTTTACAAGCAGAGAAACTTCCCACACTAAAAGGATTACCAGGACAACATAAGAAGCAAAAACTGTTTCCATACGGCCTGCAACAGGTTATCAAGACATATATTGCATATAAATACACCACCATAAAGAATGTTTAAAAAAAAATTCATTGTGAAATTTTTGAGGCAAAATTCAACCTCTCAATGTGTAGTGCTATAACACCATTATTTTAGAAATGAACAGTTACTTCTGGAGGTCGTATCTAAGAGTTATATTGTGGCTGACATTCATAAATCTAACGAAAGTTAATAAACCTCGTACAAGAAGTCACAAAAGAAGTTTTAACTCTCAAAAAAAACTTTAACAATATTTATGGAAGTAACATGTTAGCTGGGGTAATGTGAATTGGCCGCCAAGATCCTGCGACGTGACACCGTTGGACTTTTTCTTTGGGGCTATTTGAAAAGTAAAGTTTACGTCAACAAACTATAAAACATTCCTGCCTTAAAAGATAACACCCGAGTCGCCATATAAGAGAGACTGCAGTTTTAATGACTGAAAATGCCATACAAAATTGCAATGTTTTGTATCGATGCTTGTCAACGTTTCCGTGGTGGACATTTAAATGAAATCATCTTTCACGTTAATTGTAATCGATGGTACTTAGAAATAAGATATATTTCATAAATTTGTGTTTTATTAAAAAACAACACACTAAAGTTCCTTTTGGAAAACCCTTTATATGTTCGGTATAATAGCTTAAACTTGGAGATATTGGACCAATATTTAAATAATGGGCCAATACATCACCAGGCTACTTGATCCATTGCTACTTGGAATACTATTTACATCATCAATTTTGTGCCTAAAGATCAATTTCTGCGAACATTTTACAAACAGATCCTTCTAGGCGTCTAATCTATTGTCTAAAGAATAATTAGAAAAAAATAAAATGTCATTTTCTAAAAAACGACCTAACTTTATAGTTTGTCATATTTATATTCAATTTTATTTTCAGAATTACAACAACAAATAACAGCAATGCAATCTGAAGAAATCACAGTTTCTTCTTCGACTCCAACAATTGATGAGAGCGTTACCTGGTCCGATGATTATGAATCGCTGGAAGAACTTAAAAAAGTCTAATCCTCTTATAAAAAAATTAATGAGTAGTAAATACTATGAAAACTATTGAAAAGAAAGCAGTAATAGAATAGAAACAGGGTACTTCTTTTATAGCATAACTGAATTGATATTATTTAAGTATTTATTATTAAATAATAATAATGAAATGGATTATACATAATATAGTAATTCTTCTCTACAAACATTATCAATATGTTTTCTTTTTTTATTTGTTAGACCATCATTAAAATGTGAAGAATTTATGAATTTGTTTGAATAAATTTCCCTTCACACACAAAATGTCGCAACGTAAGCCAGCCACTCAGTTTCCTGTCTTCATTGCTAAACTGGCTTAAACAAAGTAAGCCCTGGAATTTAATTTAATTTGTCAACTATTTAGAGTCCTTATTTTAAATACGTTTTTATCTACTCCAGATTTTGTATGCAGACTGTTGCAATTTTGGTG
Source organism: Rhamnusium bicolor (assembly GCA_029963845.1). Taxonomy (NCBI): domain Eukaryota; kingdom Metazoa; phylum Arthropoda; class Insecta; order Coleoptera; family Cerambycidae; genus Rhamnusium; species Rhamnusium bicolor. The sequence goes on along the minus strand of JANEYF010002039.1, from coordinate 125,964 downwards.
AACAATCATCCATGGCCAAGAAACTAGTCCGGACTCCAGGACCGGTGGTTGACAGAGGGACATACGTAGACAAATAAAAGCAAAAGTATAAAATGAATGAGAAAATACATACCGCTGGCGCTTGATACAATGTATTATTCAGAATGACTGAAGTCTACCATCAAATTAGCACACATGTTCACGTCACAACTAACATTCGTTCTGCATTCGTGGCTGTTGAATTTGAGCGATTTGGTATGTATATATATAAAGGGTGATCCAAAAAGACGGATCGAAGTTACATGCGAATGACATTTGTTTCCACATTTGGCAAGTTCAGTCTTAGGCAATTTCAACCACGGAAAGATTAACAATAGAACAACGTGTTAAAGTTATTGAAGCCTATTACGAAAATGGGCGTTCAAACAAAAATGCATTTCGCGCACTTCGCGATTTTTTTTTGGTCAGCATAATAGACCAACCGAGAGTGCAACTGGAAAAATTGTAAAAAAAATTCAAACAAACTGGGTCGGTGGCAGATGTGAAAGCACCATTGCGTGCTCGCGTATGCCGTTCAGCCGAAAACATTGCTGCAGTGCGCGAGAATCCAGGCACCTCGATTCGTCATTGCGTGCAGGAGTTGAACCTCTCCGCGACCACGTTATATCGAATTTGGAGGAAAGATTTGTCTCTACACGTTTAAAAAATTCAATTAACGCAAGAATTGAAGCATGCTGACCATTTGAAGCGCCGCACGTTCGCCGATTGGATGCACGAGCAAAGACAAATCAATGAGGATTTTTCACAAAAAATCATCTACAGTGATGAAGCCCCTTTCCATATTGGCGGCTTCGTTAATAAGCAGAATTGTCGAATTTGGGCTGATGAAAATCCAACGACGATTGTTGAAAAGCCGATGCATCCACAAAAGATCACTGTTTGGTGTGCATTTTGTGCTGGTGGAATCATTGGACCGTTTTCTTTTAAAAGAATGCCGGGAATTCTGTCACGGTAAATGGTGAGCGTTACCGTACCGTGATAACCAATTTTTATGACCTAAATTGGATGCTATCGATATCCACGATTTGTGGTTTCAACAGGATGGCGCCACATACCACACAGCCAATGCAACAATGGCTTTATTGAATGAGAAACTCCCAGGTCGCATCATCTCTCGAAACTGCGAAGGTAATTGGCCACCAAGATCGTGCGATTTGACGCCCTTGGACTTCTTCCTTTGGGGTTATCTCAAGAGTAAGGTCCATGCCAACAAGCCAACAACAATTCAACAGCTAAAGAACAAGATAATAAGGCATATTGGTGACATCGATGGGCAAAAAATTTCATAAAAAATTTGGACCATCGAGTGGAGGTGTGCCGCCCAAGCGCTGGCGAACATTTGGTCAATATTATTTTTCACACATAATTGCCATGTACCTAACATAATTAAAAAAAGAAATAAAAAATTTGTTGTTAATAACATTGTGTTATTTACTGTTAATATCGATCCGTTTTATTGGAACACCCTTTATTTGTACAAGGAAAATGAACGTTCTGCATCTACAGAGGATAATGGTACAAATTCTAAATAGTTCACATGTGCAGGCACTGACAAATCGCGAAGATAATTTTCACAAATTGTATACATTGTTTTGTATCGCAGGCGCAGGTTACTCTGTAAAACATTTTTTAGTTTATTGTTTTTAGCTCGACTTTTGCTGTGTAATATAAAGACAAAAGTCTTTTAAACACTGAAAATTCTTAGAATAATATTAACACCTTTATACACCGAAAGTCATAGTTGTCCGGCCTCTATAATATTGCCCAAAACAATTTTATACACACTTGGTAATATATTGTACGCACTGTATAGCTATTAATTAGGTAAAGAAAAACTGCATGCACACAAATCATAAAAAAAATTCCTATTTTGTAACTAACTGTACCGCGACAATATTTTGTCGATGGATAGCGAATTTAAATAACTCACAAACAGGGTGTTTATAAACTACGCAACGTCGCGTCGATTGCATTGAGTATACAGACTATGTGAACCATCTGTCGTAGTTTTCAATTATTTACAAATGGTAGTGACTGTGCCATTGCTAAGAGCGTTTTATGCGAGAACCAAATCAAACACGACCGCACGCTTTCATGTTGTCAAGATAACTGAATCGAGTTAGGGATACCACTACCACCGAACAAGCTGCCAAGTTACATATAATTTTACATGGGAGAGTCCTGAATAACCACACAGACCTTCTACCTTTAAGCCTCGATCCTGGTTGTACTGAAAAATGGAAAACATTTCCGGTCCCTTCAAAGCCGGCACATACAAAAAAAATATAAATTTTAATAAACACACCACATACAAATTCATGTGGTGTGTTTATTTATACAACCTGTAATATATGCAACCAGTATCGAGGCTAAAAGGTGCAGACATCTGCGGGTATCTGAGACTCTCCCATGTACAACTATATATGTAGCTTGGCAGTTTGTCCAGTGGTATCTCCAATTCAATTATCTTAGCAAGTGATGTTTCGTTTAGTTTTCGCATATAAAACTCTTACCAATGGCGTAGTTTGAACATAAACTACAAAAAATGATTGAACTACGATAAATTAACAGATGGTTCACATATGCTGTATATTGCATTCAATCGACATTAGTTAAATATTTCATACACCCCGTATTGTGAAAAACATTTAAATTCGCTATCCAACGACAAAATATTGCTAGTACAGGTACAAAAGAGGATTTTTTTGTTATGATCTGTGTGTCATGTTCTGTGCATGTAGTTTTCCTTTACCTAGTAGTCATACATTGCGTAAAACATACCTACCAAGTATATAAAACTGTTTTTGGTAATATTATAGAGGAAGTACGAAATAAATTTTTGTCGATGAGAGTAGATGAAACAACTATGACTTTCGGTGTTATAAGGTTTCTAATTTTATACTAAGAATTTTGAGTGTTCAAAAGGCTTTGTCTCTATCAGACAGAAAAAGTTGAGCTATACGCAATATATTAAAAAATGTTTTACACAAGGAACCTGGTATACAAAACAATGTGTAAACTGCGTGAAAATTATCTGCGCGGTTTATCAGTGCTTGCCCATGTGAACTATTTAAAATTTGCGCCATTAACCTCGGTAGATGTGGAACGCTCATTTTGCTTGTACAGACATATGTATAGAAAAAATCATTCAAATTTAACAGCCACAAATGCAGAACGAATATTAATTGTGACGTGACTATGTATGCTAAAGCGATGGCAGACTTCTGAATAATACATTGTATCAAGCGGTTTGTATTTCATTATTCATTATTCATTTTATACTGAACTATTATGTCAGGGTGATCATTTTAAGTGTCTCACTCGATTTCATTGCTTCATTTTCACCTAGGAAAAAAATTCAAAAACTGTTATGTATTTTTTCTAAGTAATCCAAATTCGAAAAGGAAAAAACAATTTAACATCAAATAAAAAAAAACTGAAAATTTGCAAAAATTAACACTCTGTATATTAACGCCGAAATGAACATATGATATTTCAGTGATTATAAATAAGTTTCCTCACTTCCGGTTTAACCGGAAATTACTTAAACTTTTTTATTTTAAGCGATACACCCTGTATATTTGGTTCAATCTGCAGAAAACATTTGCTGAATTCAGCAGTATATAATATGTATATTATCATTATCTTTCATATTTAATAAGATTTTGAGGTCAAAATTTAAAATAACATCAATATGTGTTTTAATACAAAGTCATCTATGAAAACATATAAAAACATTTAAATAATTTATTTAGTTCAGAAACGAAAGTAATTCTGTATATTCTGTTTACAATAAAGATGTTCAAAAACATTACTATTTTGTACAAACGGAGCCAAAGGCGTTTGATCAAATTAAAAATTCAACAAAAATAGAATTAACAACCCAATTATTTTAAGCACATACAGACTGCAGAGAGAATTTGGTCAAACGTAATGACCTCAAGAGAAGTCATTGGTCAAACGCCTTCACCACTGGTTGCAGCAAAATGATACTGTTTTCGAACAATTTGTGGTGTGTTTATGTTGTTATTTGTTGTAATTAAAATCTATAGAAATAGTTTAATTTCTGAAATAAATAAACTGTTTAAATGTTTTTATTTGTTTTCATAGATGACCTTGTTTTCCAAGACATTTGCGTTATTTTAAATGTAAACCCCAATATCTAATTAAATAAGAAAATTATTGATTATATTATATATTGCTGAATTCAGAAAGAAATGTTCTTTAAATTGAGCTGATTATACATAAAATAAAAAAGTTGAGATAATTTCCGGTTAAACCGGAAGTAAAAATATAACATGATACGCATTTATAATGAGGGGAATATTATATGTTCATTTTTGCATTGATATACAGGGTGCTATTTTTTGTATTTTTCAGATTTTCGGACAAAACTTTTTTTATTTGTCGTTCAATTGTTTTCTTTTCGAATTTGGATTCCTCAGGTAAAAATACAGTACAGTTTTTGATTCTCTTTATTAGGTGAAAAATGAAACAATGAAATCGAGTGAGGCATTTAAAATGATCACTTTCTGTACATATCGCAATCATAATCAATCATCCAACTTCCTGTTTAACGGTAAAGACAGTCAAGACACCAACTTAAAAAATGTATCGCAACAACCTGCATATTTAAAATTTGCTTAATTCCACGTTATTTTATTAGTTGTCCGATATCATTTATAGATGATGAATCCCCAGGGAAGGGCAAAATTATAGCACAGGATACAAAACAATCAGTAATGATTCTCTCAGTTGGCACCTTTGGCGAAGTAACGTTCCGCCATTTTGCTGGGTTAATAGTCAGGGTCGTAACTGCCCTCATAAACTACGACAGGGCCGGTTTGAGAACATTTTGCATATCATAAGATTCTAATGCCTTGAAACCAGTCAAATTAAATAAGAAATTGTTAAAAATTACACTTTTTTCCTAACTATCTTTTAGAAATAAATAAAATATTCGTAACTGAATTCTTAATGAATGTCGTCACTACTGGCAAGTATTGATATTAGATATGAATTAACCTAGGAATTAACTGAAAATTGTATTGTGTTCAAGATATGTATTCTGTTAACAAATACATATTTGTGAAAAAATATTAGGTAAAATAAATGATTGCTGAAAATCATGTTTTTTTATATTTTACTTCTCTTTGTTTCCTCTATATTTTTGAAATCATAATGAATGAATAATACACCAAATTGATAGAAATCATTAATAATATCCAGAATTACATCCTTTCTAGTAAGACATTGGATAACGATTATTTATTTTACGATTCCGGCTTACTTCCACTTGGGCGAGATAAGAAAACATTTTTCTTGCTGAAAATTTATGAAATATTAGCATGACATTTTTCTAAAGAAGTATAGAATACAAAATCGTAGACAAATAGAAACCTGTAAATTTCATCTTGGTGCTGAGGCTTTGGCGGAGCTGGTGATTAGCTTGTTGACTCTTGGGTTTTCTTCCGCATTGAAATGCGCGGAATCATCAAGCCCATCTGTAAATTTCAACCTCAAATAAATCAGAATGAAAATTATGGAATTATCGTTGTTTTCCATAATTTATTTATTGGTGTTCCCACATATAATATATTTTTTTATTTACATTAGGAATTTTTAAATCTCTGGTTAACAAACTTTAGAGTAAAAAATAATTAATTGTACCCTACTATACAGTTTTAAAATATATTCATATGGGATATTATCGCATGGATGTTTAAATGGTACAGCTTTATAAATTGTAATGAACTGATTAACATTTTTTTCTACAATGATTCCTTCAAATGTATTATGGAAAAGATTTTCCAAATTGGAAATAAACAAAACAAATTATTTGGCATATATAAATTTCCAAATGTATCTGAATTTTCATTTTTATAGGCTTTAAAGTGATAAAATAAACTTGTGTAATTTAACCTCATTCATTACTGTCACTCTAGGCTGACAACTGAACAAGCGAACAAGCGACACCCAAAATAGCCCAGGAATATAGCGGACTACTTGCGCACGTACGATGCGCGAACTTTTGGCGCCGATAGGAATTTAATTACTGATTGTTTTGTATACTACGATTATGGTGTAGGAGAAATCCCAATTTATTCTGAATAGCTCCGCTACTTTTCAGTAGATGGTGTGGCGTGGTATTTACTGCCGTATCAAACAGAGAGTACCGCAAAACCCAATATATGGCCGATTTTAGACATTTAAATGAGAGGAAGTAAAATGAACCATATATGTACTTAAATCATATTACTTTATATTAACTTTTGGACAGAAACTAAGGGCAAATCGATAAAATAATGTGAAATTCGGTAGATCCACCGAAAAATCAGTAGGGTTGGCAACACTGTTTTTGAGTTAACATCACCACGGCGCATATGGCGCTGCGATTAGATGTTTCTACGGTTTGTTTTCTTTTCCTGTTCTGTGGTTTGTTTACATTCGTTTTATTTGCTTTTGTGAGTTTTTTCTGAAGTAGAAAACTATATATTACTACACTAATCAAAAGTTGGTAAGAAAATTCAATAAGTTTACCTCTGTGTCCTCTGTGCTTGAAATAGACACGCATTGCCGAAGTTAATGCTTTTCCTATTAATTATACTTTCTCCCATATTTTTTTTCTATCTGTGTTCTCCACGATACCACAGCTATTGGTAATATAAACAAACCAAGCGTCTTTCCTGAGAAAATAGTGACTGTGGATTGTCCTATCCACATCCACATATTTCCTTGAGAGACATTAATTGTACATACAATTCGCATTATGCACTGTTTTCTTCGGCATATTGTGGTATAAACGTTGAAATAATAAAACACCGTAGTAAAACCTCGGCAAACAAACTATACAAACGTAATCAAACGAATGTAAACAGAATTTTACTCGTTTTGTCAAAGTGCGATTTTTAGCCACCAGGGGCGATGTGATAAACACGGCTTAAACTCCCAATACCATGAAAAAACATTCAAGTTGATCGGTAGATCGCTGGCTATTTCAACCACTAAGAATAACGGTCTATCGTTATTCTTATTGGTGACTTCATATATCACCAGAAACGAGGATTTTTTCCATTAATCCTCGTATAGTTTAGAGGTGTGTGTAATGTGTAGGTTTATGTCGCGTAAGCAGTATTTAAAAATATTTGTTTGAAAAACTGAATACCTAGGGCACTTATATTGAAAATAGTGAAATTAGGTACTTTGAAGTGATGAAGTTGTTGAATACGTTATTTAAGTGATTTGTTGATAAAATAAGGATTTAAACTGCTTGTTCGTCCTACTACTTATTAGCGTTTTTATTGCAAATATAGAAATACATATTTTTATGTAGGTAATAAAAAATTAGAGTTCATACCAAGATGAAGAATCTACAGTTACAAAGGTAATTTTAGAAAATAATTATTTCTTAGCGAGTAAGTTGGTAAGTGCAAAAAACAATAATTGTATGAGATTTATATTACTTTCGTAGGTAGCAAATAATTTTTATAATATCTATGGTCTTTTTGTACCAGAGATGACGTGATACTCTTTTTGTTTGGTTTGTGATTATACCACTAACTTTTATTTGAAATAAATGGGAATGGCAATCTTGCCTCTTAAAATAATTAATAGGCAGTATTTAATGCTTTCATTTTCATTAATTGAAAATTCAAGATTAAAAAAACCATGTCAGGTTTATTAGTTTTATCCACAATCAATGTTAATGCAGAACAAGGTCCCAAATGAAGTAGAGATACCTAAACGGGTGCATATATCAATTTATTTGTGATAACTTCTCTCATAATATGCATGAAAGTCCTCCCCCTTTTCTTATGGACCTATGTCTTCATACTTGTGGTAATTCCTAGGGCATAGGTCCCCAAGAGATTTACTAGATTTATGTCATGATCATCAGATCAATGATAACATATTACAAAAGGATCGCAATGGACAGCCAAAGACAAACTCTGGTTTATAGAGATTAGCAAACTTGACCATAACAGGGGCAATTAGCACCACACCATCAGCTACAATGGAAATCCTCCTGGACTTATCCCATCTCCATATATTGTATTTGGGGCGACAGGCCAGGTGGGCAACACACAGACTGCATTAAGCAGCCATTAATATGCTGCAGACCAGTACCATGGAAGAGAACAGGTTGCTGGATGACATAGAAAGTCACAGCATCCTGGGAATGCCTTTGGATACTATGCCTATCATGACCAACTACAAGCTGACCTTCATCCTTTTTCCAGAAAGAGTGGAGTCGGAATAAATCCCACCTACGAAAGGCAATTAGCCGGAGTACATAACTATAGACCAAGGGTGGGGATATTCTCAAGCCTAGGTACTAATGCAACTATATTTAAGGCCGAGGTTCATGCCATTGAGCTGTGTGTGCGAAGGTTGGAATATAATACATGTAATAAAAAGTAAAAAATCAATAAAATACATACATATACAAACATACAATACACAGAAGAATACTAAAGATACAAACAGTAGCTTACATATTTATAAAACACAGTACCAAATAAATGAAAAAAATATATCACAAAAAGGCAGAGATCAGCTTAAAGCTGTTTTTAATTCTCAACCAGTAGAATAGTAACAAAATAGAGGTTATATGTGTATATAAATAATGCCAATAATTAAAAATTAATTAAGGGAATTTTTTTGTTTGATCAGGTACATAGATTTCAATTTATTTTTGAATGTGGACACACTGCTAATCTTATATTTTGATAACGTCCGTTCGACGTCTATTGATGTAATACAAGTATACTTAAAATAGCCTTTGAACTCACTTAACAGATCTGCAGATGCACCATCAGTACCATCACAAATTTGTCTTAATCTGGTAAAACCGGTGTCTTGTTTTAACACACGTGCGAACTTTTCCCCAACGGGCTCATTTTTTGCGTCACCTATAGAGTGTAGCAGTAGATTTACTTTGTTCCACTATTTGCAGTGACTCCGCTAACGACAACGCACTATTTTGTAAGGTTTGTATGGCATCATGTAATCCTTTATAGTTCTTGTGAATAATTTTTTAAAGGTGTTTCAACAGAAACATTTCGAATTTTTTCTGGCTTTCCTTAATAGCTGCAGCCTAGTCTGGATTGAATTGTATTATCACAGCTTTTATTTGTTGTAAATATTCAGCATATTAAAAAGCTGCCTTCAACCATGTTCCCCAACGTGTAAGAATCGACTGGTGGTTCGACAATACCGGCACACTTGCTATGAAATGTGCGAAGACGTTTAGGAGATTTAAGAAACACTCTTTTTGTACTTGCTATTAATGCATCTACCTCTCAAAGCCTTGTCGAATAGCTTCTGCCACACATAAATCCGGGAATTCACTGATACATTTATTTACTTTAACATTCTTTATTATTAAATGAATATCAAGAATAAAATACAACAAATAAAATTATCAACAATACAACAGAGAGGTGTTATACACACCACGAGGCATAACAACAGAGTAAAATCAAATGTTAGTGTTTGCTAAAATAGTAAATAAGTCTCGCTTACGTATTTGGGTATTTCTCTACCTGGCACCGCCCGTAACTTGCGGACCGATTTGCCAACTCTACTAACAAGCAATAATCAATATTTGCTAAAACAAGACATTCACATAGTTTAGAGTACTGTGAAAAATATCCTTGTATTTATATAAATTATAAAGAATGTAATAACATTTCTGACACAATATTTACATGACCCGTAAAATTTTATTCAATATCCATTAAAAGTCCCAAATTTTTAAAACTCTTTTCCAAATGAACTTCTGTAAATCTAACTTGTAATTTCACTAAATTTTCCATATTATTGCAAAAATATTATAGATAGACTCCACACATTTTATTACATTTGACACATTGATATTTTTATAAGTTTATAGTCAACGGCATAGCATTGCACATTAACGGATTTGAAAATATTGCAGAGGTCAGCAGTGTATAATATAAATAATATTGGACCTAAAATTGGACCCAGAGGTACTCTGTTTCTCACAAATTTTGTTTCTGATACATCCAATTCATCTTTAGGTGTTATTTGTACTATCTGTTAATCATATAGATAAGCGGTAAACCAATTTATTGGTTTTTCAGTGAAACCAGAGTAAATCATTTTTGCTAATAAAATATCTGGAGAAATAGTGTCGAATGCTTAACTAAAGTCTAGCATATCTAACAAAACACATTCCGATCTATCCATTGCCCTGGTAATATCGTCACATATATTTAGTAGTGTTATTGTGTCTTCTTCTGTAACTTAATTGAAATTGCGGTAATGTCTTGAATTTTGAGATAGTCTTTTAGCTGGCGGCAAACAGTTTTCTTTACAATTTTTGGTAGTGCAGGCAGTATACAAATAGGTCTCAAATTTTGCAATAATATGGCATCTTCTACTTTTGACCGTGGTAATATAACACCAGTCCTCTAAATATTTGGGAATACACCGTAAGCAATTGATGAACTAATAATATTCAATAAAGCCGGTCCATAGTAGGGAAGGACTAGAATCAGCATTTTTATAGAAATTTTATCTGATCCGGTCTCATTTGTTTTTATCTCACTTATATATTCTATAATATCATCCATGCTTCTTTGCATTAAGGAAAATGATTCATCTATATTTTAAAACATCTATTTGAATAATAGTCTATAGTTGATTGCTTATTATCCTTATCCATATCTAGGTTACTTGAAGTAAAAAAAGTAATTGTTTACGTCATCTACTAAAAATGTGTCTGCTGGAATTTCAGAATCTCTTGTTCCCACCAAAGGATTTTAAGCTCTTCCATGCTGCCTTTGAATCCCAATTTATCCGATTCACAAGGTATTTTGCGTAAGCAATTTTTTTCATTTCTTATAGATATTGTCACTAGGTTTTTCAAGTCCTTATAATATATATTTCCATTTTGCTGGGGTTTGGTTTATATGAAAGTTGGATAGTGCCTTATTTTGCAAATGAGTCATACATTTTATATTTTGAGTTACCCAGGCTGGTTTATTTCGATTCCTAACTTTCTTTTCTGGAGCAAATGTATTATAAATGTCGATCATTTTATTTATATTTAATAAATCTAATTTCTTATCCAAATTGTTTCTTTTATCATATCATCTCAAGGTAATGAACTAACAAATTGTTGGAAGTCAAGCTTATTTTATAAATTACTTATGTTACGTATTAACTTATAACCTGTAGATTTGGAGACTTTTGGTAGTTCTGTGAAAGAGTTTATTAGATTATGATCGGTTAAGGTTTTACCATTTTTGGCAATAAATTTATTTGCCTCCTCCACAATCTTTTCAGCCACAAACTCTCTATTTGTTACATATACATGATATATTATTTAGTTATTGAAAGTGGGGTACAATGCAATTTGTGATAGATTATATCCACTAATGAGATCAGATAAAAACTGAACATTATTTTAGTCTGAATTTAGTATGTTAATGTTAAAGTCTCCTAATAAAGACAGCTCATCTACGAGTGGAGAAATCTTGTCTAATTTAGCTGCCAAAAATTCTAGTTTGTTATATTTTACAGTCGGTGGTTTGTAAAGTAATGCAATTAACTCTTACTTACAGTTATTATATTTGCAATGTAGTCTTGTTCATTACCTTTATCTAACACTTCATATGTGTATTTACTCTTAAAATAAAATGCCACTCAATCTCCTCTACATTTAGATTCTGTACGATTGCGATCTGCCCTATCAATATGGTAGCCATTTATATGTACATTTTCATCTAAGGTGCTGCTTTTAACCAAATTTCTGTTAGACAGAATATATCATAACCTTTTTCTAAGACATGATCAATGAAGGTCTGATATGAAGATGTAATAGATTTTATATTTAGGAATCCGATTAATGTCTTATTTGTTATATCTGCTATATTGCCATAATTATCACAAGAAATTCCTTCCTTTCCATTTTCAGGAGTTCGTTATGCAAAAAGAATTTGGTCTCGATTCAATGATTTTTTGTCTCATCATTGCATGCTGAAGTTGAAAGTCAAATCTCCTGTAGTATACACCTTTTGACAAAAACTTAGGGTCATATTAATTATCCTTGTACTAAAAATCGACTCCTACCATGAAACATTTAAATTGACTTTTCTCTAATTTTAACTCGTTTACTATTATTTCTTTATCTCCCTCAGCTCCAATTTTATTTTTTAAAAGGTTTTTATATTGTCTTCAATTACTTCGTGTGTTGTTCTTTACAAATACATCCAAACTTTAGGTTTACACCTCTAAATTTTAGACATTTTTCCTCTGATTCACCTACATTTCTCTTGAATGTTTTCTTTCTCCTATTTACAGTATTCCAGCCCTCTTCTTCATTACATTTCTAGTCTTGATCTATCTTTTGATCTTGTGTAGTCTCAGTTTGGTGTATATTTATTACATCTTCCATTATTTTTCTTTGGAGATTTTCTAAATCCCTAACATTGTTTTGGTTTGGTGTCACAGTTTTATCGGATCCTAAATTAGCCACAGATAGTTTTGGAGTCACTGGTTTCTTATTCTATATTGTTTTTTCTAATGCCTTTTTTTTGTATTCGTCTTTTGTTGTCACTTTTTATCGCTGCATTGTTATCACTTAGCATTTTTTATCTTTAATTTTAAATTATTTATTTCAGTAATTAAGGGTTTTAGATTGCTTTCTGAAATTAATTCAAGTGCCTTTTTCATAGTGTTAGTTATTATTTTTCTCTGTGTAATATTATTAATGTGTTCTGCCATTGTATCATTTAAGTTGTTGTTTTCTGTCTTCAAATTTTCATTTTTTTCTCTCGGCAATTTATTAGTTTACCTTAACTCTTGGTTCATTTCTTTCAAAATTGTGTTTTCTCAATGAATGGATTTTTCTCTTAAAGGGTCTTCTCATTCTTCTTCCCCTGTCTCTTCTAGGTTATCTTCTTCAAAATTCTGATTTTCACATCACTTTTTAGTTTTTTTTTAGTAGAACAAGCACGTATGAAAATAAGTTTTACAATTGGAGCATTTAATTTTTTTTTTTTAATAGTTTTCTTACAAAAACCACATTGCTGTTCACATATACACTCTCATTGCCCACCATCTTTAATTTATATTAATATATGCATCCTGTATGCAGATCAATAAAAATTTTCTCAGATAGCCATGCAGCTCTAAAAGATCTTAGCTCCTACCGGTTATTTGAGCAAAAACAACAAAGTGACTAGTCTAGATGCCTGGTAATTCTAGTTTGGAAGGCAACAAAATAGCCGACTCCTTGGCCAGAGAAGGAGCGGGATCACGATTCATCGGACCAGCACCAATACTTGGCCATATCGTCAAGTACTGCCAAGATGGCTATCTTAACCTAGGCTGAAAGGAAAACTCTCCAGTATTAGCAAGAGTTACCAGGATTAGTTCATTCGAAAGCGTTTATAAAATACCCTTTGAAATCAAGACCTAAGAAACTTTGAGTTAAAAAGGATAAACCTGAAAACCCTAACAAAGGTATGTACTGGGCATTGCCGACTAAACTATCATCTGCATAAACTTGGCCCAACAGAAAACGCCTTCTGTGGATCCGATTCTCATCTTTGAAATGGTGTAACTCTCTTAATACGTATTATTGACCAAATATTTATAAGAATTTCCGTTTTATATCGAGTCTACTTACTATAATAGTTTGGCTACATAATTTTAGAACACCCTGTATACTTGTAAGTAGATGAATGAATTCAAGAAATTAAAAAAAGTAAAACCCAAGTACTTACTTGTACAGTTGTACAGAATACCTAGTTTTATACATTAGGTATAGAAAATGTTTACTTATGACATCATTCTATATATGTATAGAGGTTTTGATTCATGCATGACCAAAAATAAAGTTTTTTCTTTTTTTTTTTAAAATAACAAATTCTTTATAACAATATCATTTAATCTCCACCTGTAACCATCATATGGACTTTTCTTTCAGAGTGGCTCATTTTTGCTGCTCTTTCTGTACCAACAATATATGCCAATTGATGAACATCATATTTGGAATATATAACGGTCACAGCCATATTTGATACATTTCCAACTTTTTTGTTCATATTAGCTTCCTAAAAATAAACAGAAAATTTAATTTTGAAATTACTTAATAGTGTGATTTCATTATATTAATCAAAATGCATTAAAAAATTGAAAGATACAGGTGATAAGCAAAGTAGAAGACGAAACAAGATAAATCAACAGTTTTCAAATCATTTATATACTTAATGAGAATTTGTGTGGTTTAAGAATAAATTTGAATGAAAGTATTTTATACATCCTAAGGAGGAAATACGATGCAGTCAGAGACACTAGTGTTGAATTATCATTCTTTATCCATGAAGTGTAACTTGAGAAGGATATTCCAATTCTTAAGCTACACTTGAGGAACAAGAAAATAATAGGTGGAAAGTACGTTAGGCAGTACACCATTCACATCTAGAGGAAGGTAGAGCTCGTCAAGTACTACAATTTGAAAAAAGGACTTTTTCAATTCACCCAAATCCATCCAAAATATAGAGGGGTATATCTGCTCAAAGTGGAACACACTATATTTTTGTTCGAGCCATGTATACTGATCATCTCCATCTGGCAAAGTAAACAGTATAGTAATGCACTGATGAGTAGACTGGGCCAAAATTCGTAGTAATTCAGTGGCGTCAGACACGAACTGACAATCCATTTATTTTCCGATCTCAAAGCACTTATTTGGCCACAGTGACAATTATAAACATTACATAGTGTTTGGAAAAGTGCTTACCTTCAACGGAGGATAAAAGCTCAGGCAAAACACGTGAGAACATTTGCACGAGCAACAGAGTTTCTATATTTTCTTCCGAGAAACACCTCCTTCATTGTGTAAACACATTTGTGTACAACGAAAATGATCATTTAACATCAACGGAGATGATATTTACAAACTTAAAAGACACCGATTAATTTCACACAATTTTACATCCCCTGGATTTTGTTGTAAACTGTCATTAAATTTCTTACTAACCCGCATACCAGGGACTTTTATCAAAGTTTATACTACAGTTTGAACACTATCAAGTAGTTCAAGAGAGTATGCTAGGGACAAGGAAGAACTTTCCAATACTATATTATAGTAGTAGTATAAATAACGTGTATATCATCCTCAATATCTTCATTGTTAAATAATTGCTAACACTCAGAGATGGCTTGTGTTACTATTCTAGATATTGTCTTTCGATTTAAAATGTAAAAAAATATGACATGTTCATATTTTGAATTATCTAATTTAAATATTTTTATAAATAATTTATACGCAGACTAGCCCTCTGACGAATTCAGAAGAATGAAAGTAGATATATATCAGACTAGAGGTTTTCGTTTTTTATATTGTGAAAATTTTCCTTTTTGGTGAATTAATATTTTTTTCAATATCAATATTTTTTTGCTTCTAATACTAAGAACCCTGTTATTTAATTCAATGCAGTTCTTGTTCCTAGACTGAGTAGTTGTTTTAAAAGTTTCTATGATAACATGTATTGGAAGTGTTGTCTTCGATTCATTATATGCCTAAAACTTTTATACTAGCAGATTTAGATAGGAATGACAGTATAAAATATAAAGATCTATAGGTACTTGTTGTTATTATCATGTTGGGTTTGAAATAATGTTTTTGTAATACCTAATAATTATTTTATTATTTTTTTCTAGGCATACATAAATATGAAGCAATAATATGTTAAAATATTATTAAAATACTGTGATAATAGAAAGGAAAAAAAATATATAGAGAACCACCTCCAACCATGTCCCCCAACATGTTAAAATATGTTGTTGTAGCAGTGAGATGTCAGCCAGGCAACACGGAAGTTTTTTACACGTTTAGTGGCTTTCACAAAAATCTGTTTTGTATTTGCAATTAGCGGTAGCGCATCAACTGTAATTTTTTAATTTCCTCTACTACCAAATATAGGGCATGGAGCATACATGTTCCATGTATTAAATGTAAAAAGATAGTTTTTAGCAACTGCCTGGCCCAGTCACTAGCATTAACGCTTGTAATTTAGTGATACCCATTGCTTTCAAACATGATACAATTAGATTCCATACAATTTTTACATATATGGCTTCAACTCTTTTACTAGCAAGTAAAAAAATGTAGGCGATGGTCCACCAGGATCTAGAACTTGTTCTATCAAATTTGCCACAACATTGCCTGTTGCGTTCGTCATTTCATCTACCGATATCCATTTTTTTTTTTGTTTGTTTTAATGTGCCCAAATTTTATTAGTATCGTTTTCCAAATAGGGATTAATTTTCGACGTGCTACCGTTCTTTACCTATTTGATGCAATGCAATACCTGTTTGTATGTTTTACATGTACTTAATACGTGAAACGGGCTTATTCTATGACACCACTGAATTTCTTGGAATTTGGCTCAGTCTATTGATGAGGAACAATAATTTTGAAACGTGTCTGTAGCTTACGAAATTATATTTGTTATATTAAATAGTTGAATGTTTATTTATTTGTTGTTTTTAAAAAATGTTTGAAATGATTTTAATATATGACAAGTCTGATATGCCTTTTGTAGTTGGCCCGTCTATAGATTTATAAACAGAAAGCCAAAACCAAGCATGTCAGGAATAAATTTTTCTGAATATTCAATAAAAAAAGTTTCCCATAGGTAACATACTATTGTACATTAACAAAGTAAAAATATATTATTCAATTTACCTGCATTAAATTGCACATTTCATAATAGAAATGTGGAACAGTTGGTGGTTGATAAAATATGAGATGTCTTATCCCTTTTATTTGTTTTCTATTAAAAAAATGGTATCTTTCGGTATATAATAAAAAATGTGCATCTCCATGATAAAATATGTCCCTTGCTCTTGCAATTTTACCTTCCTGAAAATGTAAATACATCATTATAAAAAAAATTTTATACTGTTTTAAAAGTAAAGTTGGGTACACCTCATATGCATTAATTTTATAATGAATTTTTAGATTTCCAGTAATCTAATTATTTATTTTTTTTATCAACAAAATTGAGTAGTCCTAGATGTTATACTTCCATATGGAAGTGAAGGAGGGTAATAACCTAAACAATTTAATATGGTTATAACCAGTGGCTGCTGGTGAATTTAGGTTATACAATATCAATATTGGAGCATGGAACCCAAGTAATATTTTAAGGCACGACTATCAGTACTGAATTAAGAAGTTTTGCAAATATATATAAAATTTGAGAAAAAAAAGTCACAAAGATGCCAGAAGATTTATCAGTTTTCTTGATTTTTGAAAATTTTAATTTTTTGTAGTTATGACATTTTGAAATTTAAGTTCTTCATTGTGTAAGTTTCAAAATGTCAACTTTACAAAAAACCAAAAATTTTCAGTCAAAAAAAAAAGGGGTGGTAAATTTTCCGATTACGAAAAGAAAAAATAGTAAATATTTTACTAATAGTCTAGGAGTACCGTCTGGTCGAGGAAAGAAGATCCGTGGAAAGAATGTGATTTCTGCATTCCATTCACAACTAAGCAATTTTTTTTCTGCAAAACTTTTTCATTCAGTACTGATAGTAGTGCTTTCAAATATTGCTTGGGTTTCATGCTCCAATACTGAGATATTGTATGACCTAAATTCACTAGCCACCATTGGTTGGAATTTATGACCTTCTCGGTGAACAAGGCTTCTTTCTCAGGTATTATATAATCATGGAAAAACTTGCTGTATCATAATTAATTATCGATTTTGAAATTGAATATACACTGTGCAATTTAATTAAAGAGACTAAATAAACCTACCTTGGAATATTCACATATTTGTACAAATCCAATATCCTCTCTTTTGAAATAATTCCTTACTCTGACATAGTCAAAGTAATTCGGTATAAAAATTAAAGTCTGCTTCATCAAGCTCTCCTTTTGTGGTGGTAATATTTTATTTATAAAAAACTCAAATCTTGCATCTAAAGCTTCAACAGCATTCTGTGCGTCAAATCTGTGAAAAACATGCGGAAGTTGCACAAAAACTTGATTGATGCAGCCAAATTCTATGGGATTTGCGACCCTTATTTTACCTGCATAATTTAAACATTTCTTGTTGAAAATTGCATTTATTTCCGGTAAAACTAGCGACGAAAAAAATCAAAGTCTGCCTATAATACTTTGCCCAACCATTCAAACTCCAGGTTCTGACTCTAGAAAAATCTGTACCATGAGATTCTTTAGGCTGCAAGTGCATATGGTTTAAAATATGAATAATGTGATCCCAATTTTGCATAAAAAAATATTTCAGTTTGATCAAATATTAGAAGTTCTATGGATGCCAAAAAATCATAGTCACGCTCTTGCTCTCCTTCTGCACCAATGATAGTTCTGAGACCCAAAGGAGAAGCAACTATTATATCTGAAGAATAAAAGTCTGCATAAAGCTGAAAGTAATAAATAAAAAAATGTTAGTTCTAGTTTATTTAAATTAGAAAGATTGGTCAAATTTTCAAGCACGACTTGAACGGTGTGAATAATAAATAGATCTGGTAAAAGGGTTAATACTGTACAAGCTTATTTCTCTGCATGTGAAAGTTTCTGAAAAAAAGTACATTTTTTAATTAGATACTTAGATCTTAAAAATTATGAAAACCCAGGGTGTGAATACAGCGAGAGCTACACAGTTGCTAGAAAAATAGTTGCTATTAACATAATGCAAAAAGATATATATGTAAAGCCAAAGATCATTAAAAATATCTGCAATATATGAAAGATACTATGGTAAGCCATCCTATAATTTTTATAATCAACTTGTAGAGAGATCAGGTTTTTATTGTTCAGGTTAGGCCCTGGGTTTTTCCTAACCTAAATAAAAAGTCAAACAGTTTTTTCCTTTTCTTGATCTCTAGTAGTTAGATACACAGATAAAAGGAAGGGAGAATAACTGAAATATGCAAAATTCAGGTTGACCAGAAAGATAGGGCAACAAATGGATGCTATGGGTAACAAAGGCATTTTCTGGGTGACACAAACCAAGGGAAAATACTTATGAGCAAAGGGATAAAAAATAATAAATTTGTGAATTTTAATCCTATGACATCATCAAACTACGAGCCCAGCATCATATCATTTTTCCCAACTGATAATTTGGTGGTAACTTAAAGATAAAATCCGAAATAGTAACGAAATAAAGTTTTGCGTTTGATAAAACTTTCATTTGTTAATTTGCCTATGTTTTTTGTTTAACACACACAACATATAAAAAGATAATGAAAGCAACTGGAAAAAATGTTTCAAGATCAACTTGTCTTAGGGGTATCAAACGATTGGGATATAATTTCTACAAGGTAAATTTTTTAATAGGTAGAAAAAAATGTGCATTTTATATTTAACTTTTTGGCGAAAAAAAATCCATTGTTAACTACAAAACAGAAAAAAAAAAGATTAATATGGGCAAAAAAATCATCAGAACTGGTCACAGATGCAATGGAATAGTGTTATTTAGAGTGATGAATCCAAATTTGAGGTATGTGTGGAAGATAACCGAAGTAAGGTTTTAAGGACAAAACATGGATCACATCAAACAGACTGTTAGCGCTGTAAAGTAAAATGTCCGACATCCGTAATGATTTTGGGCTGTATGTCAGCACAAGGAGTTGGAAAATTGCACATCATAGAAGGCACTGTCAATGCTGTTGAGTACATTAAAATTCTTAAAGACAGCTTATTGCCATCTACTAAGCTGTTGAAGTCTAGAGAAAATGGGTTTATATTGTGGTTTTGCATGTCATACCGCTAAAAAACTTAAGCACTGGTTGTCACAAAATAATATTGGGTTGTTAAACTTGACATCAAGTAACCCAGATCTCTCGCCAACTGAAATGCTTTGGCAAAATATGAATAAAAATTATGAGCTCAGCCCCTAGAACCATCTCTGAATTAAAAGGCAGGCTGATTCAAATTCGGAACTCAGTCACACCAGAAGAGTGTAAAAATTTAGTTGACACCTTGCTAAGAGAATTCAAGCTGTAATAAAGCAAAAGAGCGATGTTACACAGTGGTGACTGTTACTATTAACATTGTACGATCTTGGGCCAAACAAAATGAATAGTTACAATAATTTTTAAATTACTGTTCCCCAATTATCTTTTGTTTTTTTTTTCAGGTAAAACTTTGTCATTATATTCCTAAAGTTACCGTAATTAAAATGTGAAAGTTTGATTCAATAGATTTTTCTTTTGTTTAACAAATAATTTTTTTATACACAACCGCTAAGTAAAGGCTGGCCAAAAGGTGGGCCTTTTGGGCTCGTATATCACACCTGAAACACAAGTGAAACCATATTTTACTCGATACTTAAAAAGTTTTTCGATCAACAGCAAATGAAAATGTTGGATCAGAAACTAGAAACATTTGACCAAACTTGCTCAAATCAGTGACAACAAATAAATATGACAATATGAGATAAATTACCTTTATACTTTTTTTTTGTAACGGTAAGTCCTATTTTAAAATCATCACTAGTATTGCCCTGGAAGGTTTGTTCATAATCTTCAGGTTTGGGATTCTTTTTAGGAAAAATAAGTTCATTACCAGTATAATCTTCCATAAATCGTTTTTTATTCATTACATTTCCTTTATCATCGGGTAATAATATATCTATTATGGTACAGATAACTTTATAAGCAGCATCTTTGAAGGGCACAATAATGAGCACCTAAAATTACAATTATGTTTTATGACTCAAGTTTTCAATCAATTAAATGGACTATAGTAGTAACATAAATGAGAAGAGCTTTAGAAAAAAGGAGGAAATTTTCTAAACATTACAGCAATATTAAAAACATTAATAAATGTAGTATGAAATTTCTATGAATGTAAATTAAACTTATTATTTGTTTTCTTTCATGGATATTTGCATTATTAACAAAATAGCTAGTTTTGGACATGTTGGTGCATTAACATGCAGTTAAAAAGGTCAGCCTTTTTATTAATAAAAACTATGACAAACTATTTTCAAATTTTAGTTTTGCGCACTGCCCAACTCTAATACAAAATAAACTTCCACTGGTGTTTTTAGATAAAAAAATTGTTATCTAAACATTTCTTTGATAAAATGAGAATTTTTATAAATGTTTGTATCCTCTAAAATCATGGTAATCTCAATTTGTATGACTAGAGGGTGTGCTCCAATAGTTTATGCTAGAATCAAAACCACATCGATTGTGATGGAAAATTATTCTGCAGTAAGTAGGCACTAACTACCGCTAGATATTTATATAAAACTTATTTAACATATAAAAATTACAGTAAAATTGTTTAACTACCTTAGGCCTTACTAAACCCTGGTCTCGAAATTCTTCTGGAACCTCATCCTTTTTTGGTAATCTTGCGTTGTGATGTATTACCTTAATTCGAGTTTTTAATACGTGATTAACTACATGTAAACAATATACATGTCTTATTTCATCTGCATTAACAAATGTTCTTCTAGGAAAATATAAATCTTGATAATTATTTATAATAGAAAATATTTCTGCTTGCAAAGGTGTAAAAATATTTTTCAGCTTTTCTAAAAATGCATTTTTTGTGCCTACCTATGTTATTAATAATTTGACTTTTTATATACAAATCATTAACATTACTATCTTTATAATCAAGTTTTTTAGGAATTTCTCCAGGAGGTGCAAATATTTTCTTTTCGGATATACTGAATTCACTGTTTTGCTCGTTGTCAATTTCACATTTTGGTATTTGTATACAAAGTTTTCCAAGTTCAGGCCAGGATGCTGTGCATACGTTGACAGATACAGGATTGCTTTGAATTGATTCAAGAAGATTATCATGTAATTCATAAAACAGATGTTTCACAAAGGGATCATTTAAGTTTTCTATATCACTTTCCTTTTGAGTTTCAGTTTCTATATTAATTTCATTTTCTTCTATGTCTTCTTCAGTAAATGATTCTTTCTCACTTTTACTAACCTGATCTTTATTCTGTCTCTCATTTTGTTCCTCAACATCCTCCATTTCACTTAATAAATTTTCATCTTCATCTTCAGTATTAACATCGCTATCTGAATTATCATTAAAACTTTCATTTTCTATATTTTCATTTTCAGTCTCACTTTCACTGCTACTACTACTACTACTGTCAGTTGCTACAGAATTTTTATTCTGTAATTGGCCACCAAACGTATTAAGAAGTTTTTTCATATTATCATCCTCTGTTTCTGTATCACTCTCCGAAGACGTTTCAGTTTTAGTAACATTCTCAACCTTCTGTTTCTTAACATTTATTTCATCCATAGCACTGTTATATTTTCGTTTAGGTTTTTTAATTTCATTTTTATATAAACTATAGGTCTTACGAGGCCTCTGTTTGATTTTTTGGTTTTTTCTTTTTTATGTGTCCTTTTCCAACAACATCTCTGTACTTTACTTTACCACGAGCCATTAAATTAATATTACTTAGGATATGCAAGTATTAGTAGACCCACTATATAAATTTTATAAAATCCACGTTTGTTTTCTTTATACCATGTGCACGTCACGGGTTGAATGAAAATTTTAAGGTTATTTTCATAAAAAGCCCTATCTTCTTCTTCCTCTTCAGTTTAATATAAGTCTTCACACCTCATTAGATTTTTTGATTCAATACTAATAATTAATAAAATATCCCCTACATGTAGGCTGCCATACTATGGGCAATTTATATTGGCTACATATTAACCAATTATAGAAGGTTATGAGATCGCGGATATTTAAATCGTGATTACTACACACGTTAGTCTATTTCCGTGATTATTTTTTAATGTTTTTATTTTCATTTAGCAGTATTTTTAAACGTGTTTAATTTTTTCCAATTATATTGTTATTATACTGAGACTAATCTAATTATATTATCCTACTGAGAACATTTTGTGGTAATTTGTTTTTGTACATTGACGTGTTTCTGGTTTTGACATGTCATCAGTTTTGACTTAAATTTTAAAAAAATTAACCAAAAACGATTTAGTTCAGCGTCAGTGGAAGAAATTATCATACAAACTAAAGAAAATGTATGTAAAAATACTATGGTAAGTAATAATTCGATACTGTAACATTTCCCAATCATTTTGTGACAAAAGGGGCTACAAACTAAAAGAAAATATACCAGTCATGGACAAAACATTTATAATAATTGTGTTTTCATGTCAAAACTTTAGCACAGTTTAATTTTGATGCATTATAAAGTTACTTTATTTAGTTTAAATTGAGACAATTGTTGAAAAAAAATGTTAACAAGTTATATTTTGTTTTTCTACCTCTTTTTTTGGGACTTACAACCACATGAATAATTCTTCGTTATCTAAAAAATATAGTTAGTTGCCCAATATGTTACTGGAAAAATAAACTTCTGCGCTTGTAACTTTACGTCAAAAGATTAGTTGAAGGGTGTTTTTTTTGACAACTAATATGAGACAAAAATAATAATATAATTCCCTAACTTGTAGGAAAATAAATATGTTTCCTTTTTCAAAGTTATTTATTTATGTAGGGTTAGGTGAGCATAAAAATTGTATTAGAAAGGGTGAAATTGAAAAATCGATAATTTGCGAACATGCTTGGGAAAATGGACATAGAATTAACGGATTCGGCAAAAATTTTAATGAAAGAAGCGGACAGCAAAAAAAGAAAAATTAAGAAATCGGCAATAATATTATTGAATGAAGAAAAATGTTATCGATGTTAAAAGAAGAACTGAACAAAATTATTATTGTACAATTTTTAAATATCAGCAGTTCTATGTAAGTATCTATGGATATTACATAAACAAATAAGCCTGATTATGTGTCAAGTTTCACGCTTGACATATTCTAAAAAAGGATAAATATCTTTGAAAAAAGGAAACAGATTCGTTTTCCGAAACGTTAGGGATTATGTTATTATTTTTGTGTCTCATATTAGTTGTCAAAAAAGCACCCTCTGACTAATCTTTTGACGTAAAGTCACAAGCGCAGAGGTTTATTTTTCCAGTAACATACTGGGTAACTAACTATATTTTCTAGATAACGAAGAATTATTCATGTGGCAGTGTCCCAAAAAAGAGAAAGAAAAACTTAGAGAATGCCACAAATAACGTTCAGACAATATTTAATCTTGTATTTAACATACCAGAAAAAAAAATTTACCTCTTCTTTGGGGGGGGGGAAAAAAATTAGAAAATTATTCTCTCGATTTAAAAATGTTTTATTAAAAAAATACAAAAATTTCCCTTTTTTAAAGAAAAAAGGGTTTGAATACTACCAGACGTACGAATGAACGTTACACCTTTTTCTTTCTTTTTTTTTTCTGGTGGAACTTTCGCAGCTAGGAACCAAACAATGCATTTTTAATTAAGCGCACAGAGAACGTCTACACTAAACAATAACCACAAAATACCACTCAAAAAACTAATAAATACAGAACAAATCTAATAAAACTGAGAAATCAGGCAAAAATTACAATAATTAATAAATACAGTCACAGCACATCACATAAACAAATCGTCCAAAGATGACAACTGACAAATCAAAACCCAATGTAGCAACGCGAAATAACTAATTTTTACTAATAATAAATTGAAATGTAACTAAATTGCCCACAGTATGGCGGCCCCCTACAGAGACATTTTCTCAAGGTCGAGCAATACCAATTAGAGATCCAGATTATATTGAGAAATTCGTGCTTCACCTACAGTTCACAACATGTGCATGTGCTTATGTTGCAACCTTCGCGCTATTATGACGAAGTATTTAAATATCTGCGAATACATCGAAGATGATTTTTTAGCTTATACTCTCACATTGAGGAATAATTGCTAGAGACCGTTCTTGACACCATGAATACAAAAAATAAACAGATAAAAACACAAAACGATAACACAGCGCTTCGTACATGAAGGCTTTTAATATTTAAGAAGTTAGAAGCAACATTTTAATTAAATAATTATTATAATCTACCTTCAACCTATGCCAGAAATAATAAAAGAAATTATTTCTGTGGATAAATTGGTAAATATTTTCCCACTTAACAAATCTAGGATAGTTCTTACAGTAAAACACGCATATATATCTATTCAGAAATAAAGTCATATGTGACAAATGTTCATATTCAACGTCTGTTTTTAAAATACTGGAATATATGGATATTCATATTTCATTGTTAAACGTATAATGATAAAACCATGAAGGGGCGAACACAGTCACACTTCAGCTGTGCTGAACCGCACTTATCTAGTCGTGTCTGTGGATCCCCCTCTCCGCTGCTAATGGTCAAACGTAAATTACTCATACCAATGGCTGCATCTGCATCGCACCTTATTTGTATAAAATACATACCATCATTTGAATAACCAATAAAGGGATATCGATTTTAAGAATGTTTAATATAGATATCTTAAGAATCCACCCCGATAACCCTGATATAGGGTTATCAGTTTATTATACGGCACTCATCGGCTTAAAGTCACCTTTCTTTCTAGCACGCCACACTATATATAGTGCCAGAAAGAGAAGCTTTAAGCTGATGAGTGTCGTACATATATGGATATCCATAGGACATTTAGTGTTTGGGAAACATAGTTGTGGTCAAAAAGGCTCTCTTCAAGATGGTGTCTTTATCTATCACCCTTAATTAACATGTTACTTCTATAAGTATTATTAAAGAAGTTTTTTTGAGAGTTAAAATTCTTTTGTAACTTCTTAAGTGTGAGGATTATTAACAACTTCCTTTAGATTTATGAATGTCAGCCACAAAATAATTCTTAGATATGACTTCCAGAAATAACTGTTTATTTCTAAAATAGTGGTGTTATATCACTACACTTAAGCACTTTTTAAGAGGTTGAATATTACCTCTTATAGACTTCACAATGAATACTTTTTTATATATTCTTTATGGTGGTGTACGGTATATGCAATAATCTGTTGCAGACCGTATGGATAACACCTCTTGCACTTTATGTTGTCCTGATAATAACGGGGGGAGTTTCACTACCTGGAGCTACCGAGGGCATGGTTTTTAATTCTCATGCACTTTGCAACGTGATATTATATGCATACAAAGGAATATGGTGTAGCATTTTTTTTATTTTTATTCAATCAATCAGTAATCACGTATATTTCTTACTTTAAACCGTCAGAATGAAAGTCTTAACTATTTCATTGTAAACGTAAATAAAAAATTCCTACAATTACACTATCAATTTTGCACTAATTTCTACACTAATCTCTATGTAAATGAGCCGTTAAACTACTTTAGAATGTCTGAGATTGTATTATAACTATGACGATTATTATGGGTATGTATCCCCAACCCTTAATAAAATGTTGCTATATGAACTTAGTTGTCCGGTTGGTTAGTAAAATATGACATAACCTAAGAAAAGAAACTGTTTACTGACATAATTTAAAGTTAGTTCTATGTTTTAAAGTATACCATTTTGGAGGTGGTTTAAAATATTACTTTTTTTTTAATAACAGAATTTTTCTTTTGTAATGTTTTGAAGGAAATAGTTAAATTCTAAGGAATGATTTACAAAGATGAAGTATTTTATTTGAATTTCAGATGTGCATTTTTTTTACTGCATACTTGACTAGATAAGTATAATGAGTTCTGATTCCACAACAACGTAATAATATTGGCCCTCATGGATTAAATTTAATTTTGCTAAATTGTTATCATTATCCTTACTTTGGCTTCGACCGCAATATTCTATTGAGATAGGGTGTTTACCTTATCTCAATAGTTGTAATCATAACCAAAATTTTATACCATTTATGAATTTCTTACACTTTACCACTAGTTCAACAGGTCTAGAGTAGTTGATCTAAATTACTAACCTTGGAAAGACGATGACGTATTTGTTAACGGCATAACATACTTCTTAATACCGTTCTGTCGCGAAAAAGTAACTGTGTGTAGTCGCGATAACCGGTTGCTGCATGGTAAGTCACGAAAAAGAGCTTTACATTTATGTTGAAAACTGAGGAAGAAGTAGAGATGGCGCAAACGGCGATTTTTTAATCACAGTGATCACTACGGCGATTGTTCAACAATCACTGTTCTTTTAAGCAGTGATTATATCACTCTTTAGGCCATTCAGCGACTAATGAACTAGTCGGAGCGTGGAGAGCGGTCGTTTGTTCAAAGTTCAAAACGATTTAGAATTTGGTGCTTTCACGATTGTCGTGTCGCAGTCACAAGTAACCACACCACACACGGTTTGTCTCTCTCTGTTCGTCCGTTCTCAATTAATTGTTTTTCTTAGGTCAGTTTTTCGTTTTCACTCACAGTTGATTGTGACACATGCATTATATATTATTTAGTAGTAATACGTAATACGTATGTGAATTGCGAACGCAAGGGAATGCGTCTAGTGTCTAGTTTAAGCTTTGACATTTAAGTAAAGATATCAAAATATATTTATAGATTGGGTTATTATAAAACAAATTAAAAAATCTACGTTTAGGCAAAAGAAAAACAATATACTATTTAAAATAAAAACAAAATCAGGTATAAAAACACATTTTAAAACAAAAAATAAAATTCCTCAAAAACACATTTTAAAACAAAAATAAAAATTTCTCAAAAACACATTTCAAAACAAAAATAAAATTCCTCAAAAACAGCAAATCAAATTAACCGCCTAGAAAATTACGTCACGACTATTATGATCCGTTCTAGTAATCTATTCATGCGGTAGCTATTTGGCGACTTGACTGCGATATACGTCGAGCGACAACGTAGAGCAGACGGTACGACCCGACGATAGCAGAATTGCCGAGTACGGCCGAACTGAAAAAGAAAGGAGTGATTTAATCACCGGTTCTTTTTTCGTCAATCACTGTTAGTGATTGCTCAGTTAAAAGAACCGGTGATAAGTAGCAGCGATGGTGATCGCCGTCACATCTCTAGGAAGAAGAAGAATAAGTCGGACCACTTGCTTTCGTCCTTCAACATGGCTTGGGAAGGCTGTTTTAACGGTCTATTTATTTGTTTGAAATATTTGTAGTTAATGAATTCTGTTTGAAGTGTATACAGTCTGATTGATTTCTGTACTGTTTGGAATAAAAACAATAATTTATATTTTCCGTGACAGGCAGTGGAGCAAGAAAACTGTTTGTGACCTTTGTGGACAATAATCCCAGTGTTTTTGAAATACTTAATTACATTACAGAAAATATTTTTTTTGTGGATAAACTAATTATAAGTATATAGATATTAACAGTTTTGTATTTAAAATAACTATTACGGACCTAATATTTATACGGGAGTAAACAATGTTTTCGTATTTTTCGACGATTGACTGCATACAGACAAAAAGAGTGATTTTATTACCTATAACATTTATATTTATAATGGATTATTGCTGTTTTAATGATTATAAATCTGTTTACTGTAATTGTGGAAGAAATTATGGCATGACCATCTAAAACAGTGCATTTTGACGAACATTTTTTACAATAGGTAATAAAGCATGTTCTTCTAGAAAAACAGTTTAGTCTGACTTATTACACTTAATGCCTAAGTGTTTCTTGTAAGTGGCAACAAGATGTATCCCATTTTAAAGACTCAAAATATTTGTAATTTTTATTCCTTATCTTGTGCATATGAAGTGATTTTTGTTTTGTGCCACAAGACATGGTTAATAGCAATAGATGTGTAAATTTTTTCCAGAGATTTTGGCAGAAAACTGGTACAACTTGTACAACAATGAAGGTGACAAAAAAAGTAGTTAGTTTACTGCTGAGCAAGGTAGGTGCAAATTCTTTTCATATATTAGTGAATCATTTTAAACTGAATAGCACAACCAGTAACCACAGATAACAAAAACTTATGTCTATTGAAGTAGACTGTAAAAAATAGAAATGTGCAGTCAAACTTTGCCAACTGTGAATGCTTGTTTGACACACGTTTTACTCATATATAGCAATTTATAAAAGTTTTTTTGACTAGGAAACGCATTAGATACCTATTAAATAGCATTAAAATTTAATGTTTGTGCTTCATAAAAAAATAAAACAGCAAAGATGTTATGTAATATAGTTTATCTAAAACTTGACCAAAAACAGAAAAGAATTCACTGTATAACATGGCCCAGTTTCAATGAGGATAATTTTATGGTGGTGTCGGTATAAGTATTTACCAAATTTGCGATAAAAATTTGCTAATTATAGTTAACACTTGCCCGATAAAATGCTTAAATTTTCTAGAATTTTTTTCTACTGTTAAATAAGTAATACCCAAGTAAGTACATATAACAGTAATAATAGTAATAATGTAGTTACCAATTTACTTCGTAAGGGAGAGAAAACCTCCAAATTCAAAACCAAAACTATTTAGAAGAGGGTTACATTTAAAAAAATGTGGACATATATAACCATTCCCTCTGACCACACAGATTTAGATCATCTAAAAGGACAAATGTGTAATTTTAATATTAAAGCATTTTTGATGCAAGCTATATTTTACAACACTCCAATGTGGTTTTAAAAAATACTCGAGTATACAAATGTGCCCCCCCTCGTGTAATAACAATAGGTCAAAGTTGGTCGATCACTTTCAGGTAGAAATCTGCTTGCATCAGTGTCCTCGCAACATTTGTCATGTACGTATGATGCTATTTGTATTTTTTGTGATAGTGGTTCATAGTGGTTATTTAGTGATGGATTCCTTATCTAGGTATGTTATTATTTTTTCAATATATTCCTAATATATTACTATACATTTAATATGTATAAATTTTAAAATGTGCACCCGATTTTTGTATACATACTAACAATATTCCCGAGATTATAATTTATACAGTTAAGATTTAATTGATTTTAAAAATTTCCCATTTTATTGTAGTTTTAAATATATGTCCTCTCTGATGTGATTTTAATTTTATTTGATATTTTTGTCAGTAAGTCTGTTACCTAAAAGCTGTTAAAAGTGTAAGAATGTGTTTTTTTTAAGTAATAAAATTTTAAATTCTTTTAAAATGGTTGTAAGTTGTCAATTCACCACTTAGAAACCCTACCTACATACACAATAAAAAGAGACACTTTAGTACTTTCGTCCCTCTAGATTCGCCAAATCTGAAAATGTGCGCCATTGCCAATGCTAGTGGTGGGATTCGAACCCGCAGCTATACCAAATAGATTTCTAATCACGCTTGCCATCGCGCACTATTCAATAAGAAGCAAGATTTTTTCATCATTTATTTAACACCTATTTCCTATACTAAGGCCAGGAGACGAACCACCCCAACCTGGAAATTTTGCCAAACCTCTTCTTTGTTGAAGACTAGGAATCTTTTACTTGTCTAACATTTTATAGACAAAGGACCATCTGCTTTACATCCCCTCCGAAGGATGATATATTCACTATACAATCCTCGCCTAAGATTGCATAGCCTCTGTGTTCTAAGATGATAATACAAGCCACTAAAAGACAGGGGCGGGACTACTGTGTTCCGATGATCTGGTTGTTACCCATCCTACTACTAGCCACAGTACCCGTTGCTTTACTTTTCTTATCGTTTTACAAGGTGGGAAAGAAACAAGATAAGAGATACAGAAATTTTGAGATCCAGTATCAAAAAATCGGTCTCAACCAGTTGTATCTCAACAGGATTTTCTCATCAAATTTGAAATGAAGGTGATAAATAATTTTCATCTCGATTTTCATTAAAAATACTAATTTTATTAGTAGTTACTTTATTTATTGATTGAATTTTTACATTTGTTTTCTGTGAGAACATCTGAACAATTTTTGCTCACATTTTTTGATTTGCGAGTTTTTAAACGTTGCCAATAATTTTTGTGATATCAATTTTGGGACCATTCTGCATATAAAAACCACTAGTTGGGTTAGCTTTCGTTAGTCGCTAACAGGTAAACAGTGGGTTCGAAGCAGTGCAACGTTTAGTCAGTAGATGGTGATAGTAGTATTAGAATAGTTTTAAAACTAGCGTTTCCATTTTAGGAATGTTGAGTTTAATATTGCAATATGCAATTGAGAGTATTGTATTGTAGACAAGATTCGGCTTAATGTTTTTTTTTTTACATTGTAGATTTCTTTTTTAGGAGGAGGATACTCTCCTTGGAATTGAAAGATTTCAGGAATTATTTTAGTGGGAGACAAAATACTTCGATTTCAATTAAAGACTGGTGTTACTTATTTCATTATATTAAAACATAAAAATATAAAACAATAAATGAGGTAATATGTATATATACCGATTTATTTTTTAACACTAACATATTACATGATATCACATGTTTATTTGCACACATTCAAGTGTTGTACGTAAATTTATTATTGACGTAACGTCGATGTGGGACGACAAGTATTTACTATAAATTTAGACAATTGAAAATTCCCAAAATTACAGAAAATTTCTACTAAATTTGTCGTTGTTTGAATTTATAAATATATGTTTTCTTAATTTTACAATCCGTAATTCCTTGGGAAATTTCAAATGCCTTTAACGTCTTGATTCAAAATCTCTTATTGCAACTTTATCAAAATATTTTAAAATTTCTGTGCACATATAATTTTTCTTTTAGAATAGAAACACAGCTATTTTTTTTATAAAAAACAGTATAATATTGATTGCCATTATGATTCTTTTATAAAATGTAACTATTGAATATGGAATAAAATTGCAATTTCAACAACTTAATGTTCGTACCACAACAATTTCTTATTTCAATATCTTTACATTATAACAGTAATAATTGTGCCCTCATATTGTTATTTGTTACAAACCAAGTAAGTGGATGTTAAAAATAAATTTATATTTTTTACGCCATAAAAAGTATAGCGATGTCAAGTAGATATACATATGTATATAGCCTACTTTTAGATGTAAAATGAAAGAAATACTATAAATAAATTAGGGAATTTTGTTTCCAATATTACCGTTAACTGAAGTCAACATGCAAAAAATAATAGAAAATAAGCACAAATATACACAATTCAAAAATTGAAATAATGTCATGGCAAGAAACCCACCTTGTTATATCAAAAAAAATATTATCTGCGATCATATAATAAAGTTATGGTATAACATAAGCCTCCTTTATGGGAATTAACTATCTAGAGAACATGGTGTACATCCTACAAACATATCGCATTGTCACTTTCATCTAAGAAGTCCTTCAGGACGGTTTTAACAAATATTTTTAAGTAATTATTTTAAGTTTTGAGATTTTTTTAATACTGGCTTGTACTTCTTAGTAGACGGGACAATGGGGACTAGATTTTTGCTCCCAGCTGTTGAAATTTTTTATAAATAGTAGGAATTAAATTGTAAACACATTTAATAGGAAACAGTAGGTACATATGCTACGGTAACTTGATTTAAAAATTAATATAAGGAACATTCATTATAAATTATGCTGATTTGATCCATATCTTCTCAAAATCTTAAACTCTCCAAACTCCAATATTATGAATGTTATATATTTCTTCATTCATACTAAGTCTGCGGCAGAAAGCATCATTGCACTCCATTTTCAGTTTAAATGATCACAAAATATTCCATTCAAAAATACCATAACACATTTTTTTGTCTGTCTAAGAGTGTGTTATGATTATAAAAGATAAAAAAATTTAAAAAACTTGTAGCAGACTTAATGTAAATAAGGCATAACATAGTTTATTTTGGAAAATCAAATCAATTTGTAAACTTTCAGTTCTAATACAACGAAATTATTTCTTTCTTGAAATAAATTTGAATTTCAAAAACTGTATGTATTGGAGAGAATAAATAATATCGGGGAGAAGTAAAAAATGTTCTAAAATAAGCAACATATTTCTTATAATCGGTGACTTGCAGTCACTGCTAAAAAAGATGAAAAAATAATAAAGTGTTCAATTAAATATTATTTTTTCATCTTCTTTGCACTGCTGGAGCTCTGCAGCTGTGCTGCACCTATTGAGGAATAGTCACCACTTACAATTTTCTTTGTCAAAAAAAAAAAAAAATGCCGGAAACAGTCGAGAAAATGTATAAAAGAGTAATAAAAATGTTCAGCATTTTTGTTACAAATTTGATAAAGCATCATAAGTAGAGCGTGGCAAATCTAACGCTGGTCACTAATGCATGTATGCAGATATACTTCCAGTCTGCAGTAAGCAAGTAGCTGTATAAATTGATAAAAATAACAATGCCATGGCGTGTCGGTTTTAAATTTGCGTAATACATTTTTAAGCTTATAAACATATTATCAAAATCCAAAGTGTAATGGCACATCGCTTTCTTGTTGGGTGTGCAATGTATGCTGGTATCGACAGACCCTTCTAACTGGAATAGACATAAAATCTGCAACACATTTTCGAAAAGTTTTTATATGTAACATTTTTTATGTGCCTTTATATTTATGTGTTGTGTATGTAAAGTCCATTTCAAACTTATTTGCAACATAAAAAACGTTGACTTCTTTGATCCCTTCAAAGAGTGGACGCTTTTTATGTTGCAAATAAGTATGAAATAAACTTTAATATTCTACTACATATATTGGAAAAAGAACAGTTAGAGCAATTTGGGAAAAAATATGTGTCGAATTGGGATTTGCCGTCAATAAAAACAGCTAATCGTAAACTGAATCATATAAAAACCTTAATAAAAAACAAACTTAAAAATGTATTAAAAAATATAAAAAAAATTGGATAACAGTGGACGAGATGACAGACCCAAAAGGAAATCATGTTACAAATGTTTTAGCACACGTTTTAGATTCTGGTAGGCCCGCGTCATAATATTTACTTGCTTGTAAAAGATTACAGTGTTAAAGCTGGACAATTGCTAAAAAAATGTATACTCAAATTTAATACAAGCAATTTTCCTTGTTCATACTCTTCATTTGGTAGCCGAAGAAATTCGATGAAATTATTCCGCAGTTGATGCATTAATTGCAAATACCAAATATATAATTCGTGGAAGCCTCTAAATGTGTTATAAGTTTTAAACTAACTTGTCGTGACACATACAGCTTCCACCACACCCTATTTTAACATGTTGGGGGACATGGCTAGCAGAAGTTGGATACTACCATGAATATTTTCAATGAATAAAGAAAGGATTTCATTCGGCAGTTAAATCCTAGTGACCCAAAAGCTATCTCTGAAGCTCAAAACTTTAAAAAATCCTGAGGTAGAAGCAGTGATACATGTGATTCACAACAATTATACAGTGGTATTGTACAGTATTCAACCATTCGAAAATTCTTCATTGTCATTAGAAGAGTCCTTACAATTCATAATGTACAAAATACATTATAAACTCTAAAAGACGACCCTGGTCTGCGAGTGAGTAAGCTGACATTTTACATAAAAATGTGGGATATGAAACATTATGTAATATTAATCGGTATCTTAATGAGTAACATCTTACAAGTGATTTACAAAGTTTTAATTTTGCAAATATTACATCGGTAGATGTCGAAAGAACTTTTTCGTTTTACACACGTCTACCCCACAAAGGAGATGATCTTTTTGAACAGAAAACCTAGAAACTGTGTTACTCATGCGATTGTTCGATGATGCGCAATCTCTGCAATTGCCCTCAGTCATTAACCACGTAAAAGGTAAACAATATTACTTATTTAATTATCTGCCATGATTATCGAGAATGTAGGTATCTACATGGGATGCTGCTGAGTACCATCTGATTTGCCACGCTCTAATCATAGGTTATTTATTTTAGAACATTTTGTGGCTTCATTAAACAAAAAAAAGAAAAAAATAATGGTTTTACAGCTTGGGAGTCATTTGTTTCATGTAGAACCATATTGCCAATTCAATTATAATAAATTCACACATTTTAAAATATATGTAATAACATATATTAAATATTTACAAATATGGACCTAATTAGAATATTTTTTCTCTTATATACACTATGCACAATTTACTATATTTACACATTTATTTACAAAGGAATGCCCACAATGGGTCGATAACACCAAATAATATCGTTAAAAAAATTAATAATTATTAAAACTCTTCTTGAGCTTCACAGCATAGTATAGAATATTCTTCACAAGACTAATTTTACTTTAATAAATTACCAAATACCTTAATATTAGTTCAAACGAGGAATTAGAACAATTAAGGTAAAAATCAGTCTATCAGTTTACAAGTGAAATAACAATAAGTTTTTAAATTAATTGAACATAAACAATATCATAAAATTAATTTGTTTTTAAAATGTAAATAATTCTTTGATCAAAAAATTCAATGTCTTACTTGAAATTGTGAAGCAAGTTTAAAAATTCGAGAGATTAATTACTATGCTATGTGTGATAATTGAGCGATGGAGATCATATAGTTGTGATATTTGCCATGAACCCCTAAAGGGGTTTCTTATCATCTAAGTACTCAGTCCAATCGCTATGTAAACATATATTAAACAGGCATAAAAAATAAAAATATAGTCAACAATTATAGCTGCACAATTCCTGTACTGCATTTTAATGTCTTTTTAACTAAGTGAATCACAACCTGAGTAAAAATATTTTTAGCTGTTTACTGCTACGAACTCCCCACTAATACGTGCATGAACCCATCCCACTCATTTATATTATCAGTCCGTGATGTTGATGGATCTTTCCACTCGGATTGATCACCACTGAGGCCAAGCTCTTCATAAAACTCGTTGTTATTTAACGATTCTAGGTCAGTTTGAGAAGTGAGGCTAAGAACCGAGCCCCAATTTATAGGCCTAGTCATTTCAGTCATCTCCTAATCCAGAATCAGTATCAGGTGCTGTCGATGGAAATGGTGTTGCTCTCCCAGAACAAGTCATGTCTCTTAGGCTTTGTTCATAACTCGTTTCAGGCACAGGGTTCGGTCTGCAAGGTGGGGACATCTCAGGTAATGCAGGATAACTCGGTTCAGGTGGTTCAGACTCCATTTCTCGTTCCAGCCTCCGGAGGGTATTACAAATTAACACTGATCTACGTAAGGAGGGGTCTGAACATTGTCTATATCTAGCAAGTTTACACATTGATAGATTTAAAACAGCTAATCGTCTCTGTCGATAACAAGGTACGTGGCACCAGCGCGTTCTACCGTCACAACATCGCGTACGCACAGGAGGTGAGGCCCCAAGTTCTAAGTAAGATTTGCCGTTTTCTTCACATCGTATTGTTTGCTGCTGAGGTGGTTGGTAGTATTGCCAATAGTCTGTTTGGTACCTGGAAATATAAAACATATGTATAGAGATATCTCTTACCGTTGGGACAATGAGTATTTTTACTAACAAAAAATAAAAATATCTACCTATTGTATGGTTGTTGGGTAAATCTAGCTGGCTCGGGCACACCAACACATCTTTCTTCATCTGAAAGTTCATCTTCAAACTCATCATCATCAAATTCATCGTCGGTGGTTAAAAGGGTTGCGGCAAGAGATGGAGTAGGCGACCTCCACGTGTCCGCCGGTACCGCCACTGCCTGCAATCTCGCTATACAATCGTCAGCTTCCCATCGGCCGTTTTTGGCTGGAGTTGAATCTCCAGGAGCTGTTGCTGCTTCCAACTTTCTTTTTCCCGCTACACCTGTTGTCGCCTGCAAACCCATCATGGCACAGTTCTGAAAAAAAAAAATATTTAAGTTTTGGAAAACCATCAAAAGATTTTGATATAAAATTTATTTTTACTAATTTTATGGAAATCAAGAATTAATTTAAATCAGCGAATTTTATACACGGTGTCCAGGAATAACACAAAATTTTTGGTCGGGGGAGGTTCTTCATTCAAAAATAACAAAAGTTCAAGTCAACGGGTGTCCAAAACTGCTTGCTGAGAGAACAACAGTTTGAGGAGGCAAAAACAATGAAATTTGGTACAATAGGTACTACCCTGCACCCAGACTTTTTCAAACATCCATCGCAGATTGAGAGAAGCTGGTACTGTAAAGCCAAGAAGAAAACAAGACTGTGGAGTACAAAAGACAAGTCGGACACCTGATGTTGCAGAAAGAATCTTACAAAGAGTGGCCAGTAATCCCAGAATCAGTGTATGAAGGATTAGCTGGTCAAGAAGGTATTTTAAAAATTATTGCGGTGAAAAATTTTCTTGAGCAGCTGCTCTGGCCCATATCATGTGCAGAGGATACAAGCCCTGTATCTACAAGATTACCAACCTAGGCTAGGTTTTTTTTCGATGGTTGGAGGAAAAATGCGCTTAAGCAACATATACTAATAAAATCCAGTTTACTGATGAAGTAGGCTTCAATCGAGATGTAATTGTTAATTTTCACAACATTCACGTGTGATCCGAAGAAAACCCTCGTTGCCTTCTTTGAATCACGCTGAGGACAAGTTTTCAATTAAAGTTGGGCGGCTGTGATTGATTATTATTTAATTAGGCCCTAAGTTCTTCTGAAGCGTCTAAATGGTGCCAACTATCTAAATTAGCTAAATGGATTGCTAAATGTTGTGCCTTACCAGACACGAGCAGCAATGTGGTTTATGTATGTCGGAGTTCCACCACATTTTAGTGTAAAGGTAAGGCGATATTTGAACAATGTCTTCACTGACATGTGGATTGGTCGAGGTGGCTAGCTCGCTCATCGGATCTGAATCCCTTGGATTATTTTGTTTGAAGTTATTTGAGATCCCTCGTTTATGTAGCACTCATACACACTGTTGAGGTCTTAGAACAACGGGTAATTAATGGTTGTCTTGTCAAGCTATTTGAAGTCAGGATTTCGGTGTTCGTTGCACAAAATGTTGAACACTCAACAGTTTCTTTCAATTTATTGCTTTTTCTATCTTTATAACTTAATTAGTTTTTCATTGAATTCCTAGTGCTTAGTTTTCATTTATTGCAAAAAAATGTATAAATTATTATTATTATCTCTTCAAATAATGTTTATGACCTTACTAATGACATAAAAATAGGATAGTGTTATGCGAATGGGTTGTGTAGACTGGTTCCGGGTGTGCCAGAGATGCGTAACCAGTATTAAAATTTAAATTAAATAGCCAAGTTAATCTGACTTTAAAAAAAGAACTAGAATTGTTCGAGAAGGGTTAGGAATATTCAGGAAAGTTCTAATATTTAGATGGATATAAGGCACACAAAGGGCCCAGGAGTTCAGTACTCAGTACTAATTTGGAATTGTGTGAGTAAAGAAGAAATAAGTTAGAGACTAAAGTAGTGGTTTCTTAGTATTTAATGAGGGCT
Source organism: Rhamnusium bicolor (assembly GCA_029963845.1). Classification (NCBI taxonomy): domain Eukaryota; kingdom Metazoa; phylum Arthropoda; class Insecta; order Coleoptera; family Cerambycidae; genus Rhamnusium; species Rhamnusium bicolor. Next base: position 87,730 of record JANEYF010002039.1, on the reverse strand, counting down.
ACCGTTTTTAGGCTCACCAGTTTGCGCCACTGGCGAGGAAGGTCGCTGTCAAAAGTTATTGTTAGGCGCGGAAAAAGCTTATACGGTTTTATTATAATTATTTCGTACACGAGTAAATAAAAAAACTTGTTAATTATGCCTCAGTGTTGTGCAGTTCAATTTTGTTCGGAAACAAAAGGCGGACATATGCTTCCGAGAGATAAAACTCGCCTAATACAGTGGTTGGTGGCGATTCGCAGGGATAACTTTACTTCTTCGAAACATTCGTGTGTTTGTAAGGAACATTTTAACCCTGATGATTATGTGTTACCAAAGGAGTCTACTACAGAAAATCGTAAATAATAATGCATATTAGTTGTTTTCATTATGTTCATGTTTGAGATAACCTAACTTTATTGACATATAAGACACCTCTGATAGGTACAATAATTTCCCTACTGAGCAAGTAAATTATTACCTTCCCCTTCTGCCATAATTGTGTTAAATGTTTTTCAGCTAATTTTTATAAAAAATACTAAAAACTCGCATTAAAAAGCCATAGTAAACATTAACGTTCAGTGACATGGACCTTATCCTACACTAGAGCCTCTCGTGATGAAATCAAGCGCGGTAGTCCTAATTGTGATTACAATGACTACCTGAGTTGCGGTCTCTATTTATTACCAAAAACAAAAATGAGCATGTTTGAGAGAGAGGAAGTGTAAAAAAAGAAGTTCAAGGACTTGCTAGCAGGATGCGTGAACACGTATACATGTACTGGTTTAGCAAAAATTGGCTAAATGATTGATTCAAAGTTTTAAATAATATCATTAAATGATTTTTAAATCAAATTTTGATTTAAATCATTTAAATCAAATGATTGTGCTGCTGCTCGAGACTCTCCCACAGATACATAGGTGTTGTAAGTTTGCGGTATCTCAACTAAACATGTAAACTTTGTTCTTACATTTGTCCACTGCCTTCTCTTCTGCTTGTACTGCGATTAAATTTACAGCAATGATGATGAAGCGAAAGCACGAAGCTTAGGAGCCCACAATGTAAAATCATCTCTTCCAGAAATTTTGAAAACTTGGCCTCACTCTTTTTTTTTAAATTATATAACTAAATATTAAATAAATCTTATTTTTGGCCAATGAAAATATGTTGGAATGATTTAAATAAAATGCAACGTAAATTTGCATTAAAAAAGTACCTATATACATAGGTATATCTATCAAATGTTTAAATTCAACAGTAACGGTTCTGTAGTGTTGTTTTTGTACTACAAGCGCGAACTAAAATTTCTCCAATTCTGCTTGGCAAAGCTTGAAAAAAATAACAACATTGGTGAAACTCGACTATAATACAGATTGTAGTTCTGGCAAAGTGAACGGCAGTAATACTTAGTCAGGCAGCGTCAGCTTTTGTAAAGTCTTTGATTTTATATAAGCGCTTTCTATTTAATTTACACTCATATTATATATGTAGTGGCTGTAGCAGCAGTCTACGTCCTGCTAGCCAGCAGAAGTTGTGTTCTTAGTCCGGTTATAACGTCGAAGGCCGATTACTTTGCTTACACCATGAGAAACTATACTCAAGGTTATTTTATTTGTATGAACAGCGCTATAATACAGCTCAGCTTTGCTGATCGTGTCTCCTTTATTTCTGCAATTAGCAAGCAAAAATAATTTACGGCGTTCTTGCCTGGCTACTGCATAACTTACATTTTTTAACAAGCAAAGTACAGCCTCATTAGAATTATAATATTTCGTGTTACCGTTCGATTCATAGATGGAGACATAAAACATCTCCCAGGAATTATTTTGCTTTAGTAGTAACACGTTATTTTTTGTTAAGTATTTTCAGTTTCTAATAATCTTGAATGGGCCGGTTTTCTTGTAGAGGTACTGAAAAATGAGTACCTATAAGGACAATCCGCAAATTATGCGCGGTAATAATGCGTTAAGCGGGTCAAGGATTTTACATAGGGGTTGTCTGACATTATAATGCAAATAATATAGAACATCTTATTAATTAGTATTATAGGAGTTTCTTTTTTTTTTACTCATATTATACAACAAAAAATAAAAGCTAATATTAGTTTTTATACAAGGTGTCTCATTTTTTATTAGCAGGACTTCAACATTCGATCATAGACTTCGTTTTAAGAATAAAGTTTCTATCAATCTGGATCGTAGAACGTTTCGTTCAATATGAAAATGGAAAATATTTTTTAACAACTGCTCACAATATAATCATGTTATTGCAGTGGAAGACTTGTTATTTGAGAGAAAATGATGCGATACCGAAAATTATCGCTCATTTTTTCCAGTGGAAATGATAGAGGGATGGGCATCATCTATAAATCTTTTTACCAAGAAAATATCGCCGAATTGAAATGTTGCAAATATTTTTAGAAAATATGAGAGCATTCAGTTTTATCCAGAAAAGTTCCTTATGTCAGAAGTCGATGGGACGCCGCGTTTTCAAGCAAAAACGGAATTACTGATTAGTAGAGCGTGACAAATCAGACGGCTCTCAGTAGCGTCCCATGTGGATACCTATGTATTTACGTTCCCAATAATTATGGCAGATGATGAAATAAGAATATTGATTACCTTTTACGTGTTAACGACCGATGACAATGGCTGAGATAGCGCATCAACGATTATTCGCATGAGTAACAGTTTCTATGCTTTCTGCTGAAAAAGATCTCCTTTATGGGGAAAACACGTGTGTGGAGCGAAAAAGATCTTTTGACATCTATCGACGTAATATTTGCAAACTTAAAACTTTCTTAATCACTTGTAGGATGTTTCTCATTTAGATACCGATTAATATTACATAACGTTCCATATTCCATTATGTGAAATGCCATTATACCACTTACTCATTCGCATTACAGGGTCATCTTTTAGAACTTGTAATTTATTTGATACATTATGAATATATGTAAGGACTCTTCTATTAAAGAATTTTCTAATAGTTGAATACTGTCTAATACTATTGTATAATTGTGGTGAATCAGATGTATTGCTGCTTCTACTTCAGGATTTTTTAAATAGTTTTGGGCCTCGCCCATAGCTTTTGATTCATTAGGATTGACCTGTAGAGAACGATTTGTCTAGCTTTAACTATATATGGTGCTGCATCAGTGACTGACATCTATAACTGTGAACTATCTGCACCCACTATGTCAAGTGTTTGTGTAACAATTTCTTGTGCAGTTTCTGCACACACACACTTTTACAAGCAAGAAAATATGGCGACGTGGGCCCACTATGGTCTAAAACGCGTGCTAAAATATTTGTCACATGATTTCCTCTTGGGCCTGTCGTCTCGTCCACGGTTGTCCTATTTTTTTTTAATACTCTGTTAAGTTTGTTTTATTAAGCTTTAGTTCAGTTTACGATCCCGTTCTTGACGATAAATCCCAGGTCGACACATATTTTCCCCAATATACTTTAAACTATTCTTTCTTCAATATATGTTTTGCATGCAAAAACCCGTTTTTCTTTTTATTTTGTGCGTTGCAGATTTTATATGTCTTTTCCAGTTGGAAGGGTCTGTCGATACCAGCGTTACATTGCATACCCGACAAGAGATCGATGTGTCGTTACAATTTAGATCTTGATATTTGTCTATATGGTTAAAAGACGCAAATTTTAGACCGGCATGCCGGCGCCGTAGCAATGTTATTTTTATCAGTTTATACGGTCGCGACGAAATACTTGCTTATCGTAGACTGGAATACGGTTCGTAGAGATTTCAATTATATCTGCTGCATATGCGTATATAGTGTTGCCTACATACGTCTATGACCTATATGACCAGCGTTAAATTTGCCACGCTCCACTGACTAGAAGGCAAAACATTGTGTGATCTATAAATAATGGAATGGTCTAAAAATTCAATCAAAATCGTCTGAATTATTTAACTGGGAAAGAGTACAATAAATAATAAATTTAATTTATTATAAGTACCACAAAAAATTGGACAACTCCCGAATCCAAAATCGAGGCTGCACGAGCGAGAGTTACATTTATAAAAAACGCTGACACACAACCATTCCCATCGACATTGCCAGTGCCGGTGGTGGGGATTTGAACCCACAGGACGATGTAGATATTATTTAGTCACATTTGACATCGCGCGCTCTAGCAAACTACTCCACCGAGTTGGTGTAATAACGTAACAACGAATTACCATTTAATACTTTTTTTAAATAAAATAGATACCTTTCTATCTTCGCCCTGGAAACAATAGGCGATAATTTTTAATATCGAATTATTTTATCTCAAATACTAAGTCTTTTACCGTAGTATCATGCATTTGTTGTAAGCGACGATTTTGTAAAATACTTATTTTCAAATTCAACCCCTCTGTCAGAACCGAAACAATCTATATTTTTTTTGGAAGTTTTGTTATTAAAATGAAACTTTCTAAGACTGTTAATAAAAGGTGAAACACCCTGTATAAAAGAAATATATGCCTATAGTCCGTCTACTTATATTTCAAATTCAAAGTTATTTGGAAAGTTTGTGTTTAACAATACACCATAGAATAATACAAACTTGCCACCAAAAATGGTGAAGTAAAATCTTAACCTCCTAGTATCCCAATAGGGAAACTACCCTCGAATTTCTGTTCCCTTACCAACAAAAAAAATCCCTAGTACAACCCTCATAAACCAAATGTTATATGGTGGATAGGAAACGGATCTACCTGGGTTTTAGAAGAGGCCAATACATATGCTATTCAAAGACTTTTTGGTCAGGTAGAGAGGCTCCAACTGTATGTAGCTACTTTTATTTTTAACGAAAATAATATTTACATGCCGCTGAATTATCTCGGAAGGAAATGTCACTTCTGCATTTAAATTAGTTACATAATACACAATATTTTTGTTTGTCATGCCATAAGTGATATGAAGATAGCTAATTATGGATAAATTTCATAATAAATAATAACAAAATTTATCAGTTTTATTTTAAAAAATATTGCATTAATAATTTACGGCAGTAGGTATTACACCAGTTTAGAATTAACAAAAATAATGATCATTCCTGATATGAAAAATTACAAAAAAAAAAAACGAACAACATGCACGCATTTACTTCTTGCTACTTATACATCCGTTTTCTCTGCAGCGAATAATAAGTTTGCCAGAAATTTGAAATTGATACGTATTCTGATTGGCTGTTCTAATCACAATATCTAATTTTCGGAAAAGGCCAATGATGCTGTTGAAAGACTTGGGGGCAGAGAGACTCCAAAATTGTACATAAGTACATCTATTTTTGAGGAATAGGTTAAATATTATCGTGTATTTAATTTTTTTATTAGCTAGAAGGAGTAGTTGTTTTGATTTATTCTCCAGAATGTGTATTTTGTTTAGTTTATTTACCGAAAACATGAAATATTAGAGTATCTAGATTAGCACAAAAATGTACAGGGTGATCATTTTAGGTAACTCACTCTATTTCCTCGTTTTATTTTTGATGTGTAAACAGAAAAACAATTGTACATCGATTAAATCAGATAAAAAATTTCAAAAAATAAATTTCGTTTCTTAATTAGAACTATTATTATTGATTAAACATCGAAGAATTTGGTATTCCCCACGAAAAGTCGAATCGATTTATGGAACTATATTTTATATGTATGAATATCGACATTCATATTTCTAATTAAAACTGAATATATCACGCTTTCGCAACAGCACAATAAATAAACAGGTACCGAGTGTTGCCAGAAAAAAAAAATGATAATATACTAAATCACAACCTCAAAATATACTAAAATATAGATTGTTATATTTTATTTGATAAGAATTTATACTTAAATGTGTCATTTATATGACTTGACATTTAGTAAGTGCAATTCACCTGTCCATAATTAATAATATCGATTTGTAATTAGTTTATATTAACTAAATTAAATTAAAATCCAAGAAACTTCTCATTTCATATCGTTAATGTCAAAAGCCAAAATCAGAATATAATTAATTGTTGCTTGCGCCATCTCTTAAATAATATTTGGAGCGGTGACATGACGAAGGGCCCTCTATTTGCAGAGGACTATATTTCATGATCAAAATAATATTTGAAAATTGATAAACCTTTGTATCACAATTATTATGAATTATACTAAAAATAGGAGAAAAAATTTATAACGTATAAACAGCGTTAAAATGTATTGCATTTGGCAACTAACCTTTCGCAAAAGCAAAAAGGGTCGCCACATGCCGCGCTGGTAACAACAATCAGATGTTTTTATTATATTTATACTGTAATTATTATATCATGTTGTTTACTTAATTGTTATGGAAAAATAATATTAAGGTAAAAGCCGTCTCTGGGGAATACCAAATCCTCCGATGAACAGGTTCATCGCACGAAAATGCCGGTTTTTAAATAACTTGATTATTTTTGAGGTTATTAAAAAAGGTGTAAACTTTCATTAACTAATTTTTTTCACAGATTCCAAATTTTTATTAAAAAAAAAAACAATTGTGCATCGCGTATAAGAAATATAACATTTTATTTTGTTTTTTTTTAACGGAACACTGTATATTTTAAAATATATCGATTTTCCTCGTTTTTCTGATTTAAAAAAATACCAACATGTGTCATGTTATCCCAAAAGGTTTTTGAGATATTTGGAATTTAATTTATTAAATTTCGTACAAAATGTATACCAAATGAATTTGTTTGTCTGTAATAAATCTGCTAAGAGAACGTTTTTTATTTAAAACACAAAAAATGAAGACGACAAACGTTTTTTATTTAAAACAAAAAAATTAAGACGACAGTAATGCACTTGCTGAATTTTTTTACACACCTGTTATAGAACTCCTACATGAAAAACGAAATATAAAGGGCTGATTTTGAATAAACTTTTGTAAATCTGAAACTTGAATACAATGAAATGAAAATTGAGGTTAGGGTAACATTAAAATCACTATTAACTAGAGTAAAGTACCTATAGGTGTAAATCACTGTTAAATAGATCAAACAGTTTGAAGCTTTTATATATGTATACATATATATTTCCCAAGAGTGCCTATAAAAAATACTACAAATTTTCTTAACCTGTCAATTTGTTAAATAGTTTGACAACAGACTACTTAATACGGTAGCATTACAGCTATACGAAAAATAGGGGTTTTTTCAATAAATATATATGGCCATTTTTGCAATGATGAGTGGGAATCACATCAGACAAAATTAAAAACCTACGTATTCCAATAGACTTACAACACTTTAAAAAAATATAAATACCTATTCGGTATTAATATCTGATTAATAACATAACTAATTCATTTCTCAGTGTTAAATTTATACTTGACTTTCTAATTCTAAACACTTGAGTTATAATAAAACTATTGTCTTGTCTCATGAGCTGAAAGTAACAAATGAGAAATATTAATTTAAAAAAGCCCCTATGATTCAACATGGTCACAATGACGTAATACGACGGTGACTCAAATCTAAAACACATTTTTCCATTAGCGCATCAGTACAATGTACGCTAGCACAGCCCAGCGCTGGGGTATAACAGTATATCGAATGTAGCAAAGAAGAAAGGGGGACTAAAGAGAACGTATAGCTGGATTAGTAACATGAGCGGAGCCCCTCGTTCCTACAGCAGGGTAGCAGCCCTCGGTTAGGGGCCACACAAGCAGACAAGGGAGGTTATTCCCTTCTAGGAAAGCCAGGCTAAGCAGGGGCAAGTTGTTACGAACAGCCGCCCGATATGCCGGCGCGTCGTACTCGCTGCCGCTGGTTTCAACCGACCCTAGCCATCAAGCCGTATGGCATAGCTAAACCAGCAGTCCTCAAACAAAAGATGCGATTTATTTGAAGGCAATAAATATTCATTTATCCACACTATCCATAAAATTATGTTAAAAATATCATTCGCTTTATGGAGGAATGGTTAAATAATAAAAAATATCTAATATTTAATCAATAAAATTGGCAGTAACTCAGCAATATTTCTTTTGACTTTAAAAACTTTTCTCCCTCATACGTACAAAACTGTAAACTTGGAGTCTAATTGTGATATTTTTATATACAGGCTGTCTATATTATGTGGACCATTTTAAAACCGTGGCCTCCTTGTGAGGTGATCAAAAAGACTAAAAAAATAGAAATACTTCAAACATTTCTATCTTCCTTATTTGAAAAGATATGAACGAAAAAAGAGATGAAAGTTAATGGCAGTATTATATTGAATAAAGCTGTGTGGTTCAGTGGTTTCCAAATCCTATCGTTTTTGCTGTATACTCTTGATTCATTATGCATATTAAAAAGGATATATTTAGGAATATATAGGCAAAAGCAGTCATGTCCCCTTTACAATCAGAATATACTTTTATCTCGAATTTTTAATCGCCTGTAAAGTTATGTATATAAATATTTTTAATAATGGGTCCGTCGAAGGAAACTAACTTTATTTTTATTAATATTCAACGTCATTCCATTCTGGAATTGACAAATATACCAACTCATCTCAGTTACCGAACTTATCGAGTTAAATTATTCCTCACCCCTCAGTGAGGAAGCTGTATTCGTGAAAAAAATTTTTGAAAATTTCAATTGCATTTCTGGACGAATCTCGACAAATTATGACGATACACAAAATTTCAGACAGAAAAAAATTTCTGTCTGTGTGTCTGTCTGGTTCGCGATAGCAGCTACAGTTTTTGAAATAAAGCTTTCAAATTTGGTACACACATTCTAGAGGTCAAGGAAGAGATTGAGTATGTTGATAAGCAAAATCGATCTAAAAAAATATTAGTGACATTCAACCAATGTGACATTTTGAAACGTCAAAATGTGATTTTTTTTGAAACGTAAGAAAATGTAACTTTTTTGAAACGTCAAAGTGACTTTTTTAAAACGTCAAAGTGACTTTTTTGAAACGTCAAAAATTACTTTTATTATAAACTCCACCACACGTCGAGTTTTTTTGAAGTGTTAAAAAATGTGACTTTTTTGAAACGTAAAAAATTACTTTTAGTATAAACTCCACCACACGTCGAGTTTTACTACGGTGAGGAAGTTCTGATCCCCAAGTAATTGGCAGCGTTTTTTCTTAATTGATGTACATCACATGAAATCACGTAAATGCCTAATTTTTACAATATTTGAACTGAATATATAAATCAATTTCGTCTGTTATTTGACTCAAGTATTTTCATTATTTTACATGATTTAATATAAATACTAATTTAAAACGTTCAGAGGATATAGTAATAAATGCTGTAAATCTACGGCGATGTGTCCAATTATAGTCCTACTCTAAAATGTGGATGTAGATGACCGCTCCTGTGACAAACAAGTATGCTCATCTCAAGAAAGACATTTTTAAGTAATTGCACCCTTTCATAGCTTCCTTCTGAAATAGAAATAAATTCCTCACACTTACGAGGCTAATATATCACATAACTCATATTCTTGAAAGGCTTCTATTTATTATTTATCGCAACAAGTTGCACTTTTAATAATATGTTTAATGGCCCAAACAACTTAGTACCTTTTCAATGTTCCAAATTTCAGAATAAATGTTAAGAGCTTTTCGTACGCGACGACGCGACCAACTTGGAAAATAAATCCACTTCTATGACCGCGAGTTTTCTTTGGTGTGTTTAAAATGTTCTTTTTTCGTTTTCTTGCGTTATAAGTAACCAAGTGCACTGGCATTATCTCTTTGGTTTCCATTGCGAAACTTGCGGTGGAATCGTAATAAAATAGAAGCAGGCTGTTTAGAGTGACAGCGACATCATGGCGCCATGGTCGCATGTGTGAAAAAGATCTGAAAGATGGATAAATATAAAAATTCTGCAAATAATATTTCATTTCAGAAAGTGGTTCAGATTTCACTATAGGAAAATACAGCTTTAGATTTCCCATATGTTTTTGAATTATCCCGGTAACTTACGTACGTGATTAACATTAAATTAAACACCACAGGTAATACAATCTCTTGTATCCCTAAAGGTACTTCCAGGTACCTTGTGCGGGAGAGGGCTACATATTTAAAGACAATGGACACACACCCAATGCCCGAGTATACTATGAATAATTTCTGGTTTAGAAAAATCCTAGCTCTTCGCCCGGGGGCGGGACTCCAGGGTGAGAAGCAAGTGTCGTTACTACTAGACCACGAAGCCACACAGATTTCCCGATATTTTTTAAATAAGAATTAATGAGAGTAATCTTGTGTTGGTAACTTTGCAATTTTTTTTATTAACGGTTTGATCAAATACAAATTCGTATTGAGTTACAAAGTTGGTATATTCACGAAATTTACATTAACCAGTAATTTATATGAAATAGAATAACCCCTAAAAACTTTCTTTTTTCCCTAAATTTAAACATGAAAATGTCTAATTTATAATCTCACTGAAATATTCAAAAATGTTATCATTTGAATATAATACAAAATGTGTAGGCGCTATTTTTCAAGTAGGTTATTACAAAAGTTTGTTTTAGAACTTCTGTGTATTCGATGGTTAGAGCTTCGTTTGCTGTTCAAGTGAGATTTTGTAGAACGACGCAGGCGCAATGTTTTCTGTTTTATCACAGCTCCAACGTAATGCGGCTCTGGGAGAAGCCAGAGACTGGTAAATGGGAAATTTTCATGATTTTGTGTATGAACGGTATAAGCATCATATCCTTTGGCTCCGATGTTTGTTATAAAAAAAAATGTTAATATTTAAATCTACATATATATTTCTAGGACAATATAATTTTTATATGTATATACTGTTTATTATACCTATTTTTTTTAGACTGTAATACTATGCCCTACGTATATTTAATCCAGTTTGTTACCATTTCACAAAATAACACTTTCATTTAAGATGGTCGAAGAGAATGACCCAAACGTTGATTCGCTCATTTTAAAAGATTTCGTAAAATTGTTGTGACTGCAATTAATAATAAGAATGCGTTAAGCCATATCGAATAATGAGTCACTGACTAATAAGATTGATATGTCGTATTAGGTTTTTTATATAATCCATATATGCAGGAAATCCCTTAACAACTACACTTTTTATAAAGTTCCAAAATACATCCAAATTAGCATATCTAACGAAAAATTCGTATTTTAACCTATCTGCAGAAGTTTGCGGTTGTGGGGTATTTAACGTGCATCAAATAGCAAAAACAAATAAACTTCAGTTTACATCTCTTTCGAGAGCTGGTGCGCTCACCCAAAGACTATCATGGCCTAGGTAGACTCGACGGGGATCGTCTATCTTTCGCTATTTATGGCACTTCCCAGAAACATTTTAAAATAGTATGTAATGATTGTACTCGAGCGTTGCTGAATGCGAATACTTTTTTATATTTTATGCGCGATCCTTAAACTAAATCTGTCTAGAATATTGTAGACATTTTTAAATACCATATTGCCAAAGAATGTATCAAATATCAAAGCGGTTTTATATTTAGAAAAATGTATGAGGCCCTTTTACAGGTTGACGACAAAACTTTATAATTTAGTGCGACTTCTGTAATCTGTCGTAACTCTCAAATTTCCAGCGGTGAGCAATAAAAAAGTGTGGATGGACTTATACTTTCTTGTAGGTTGTTGAATGGTGAAAAAATTTGGATTTGGCAAAAGATATAACGGTCATGTTACGAATTCTATCAACTTACAGATCATTTGTTGCGTATCTACCACAGCAACATTTGCCACCAACGAAGTAGTCGCTTCTGTTAATATTTTTGTAAACATTTGTCGAAAAATCTATGAATACCTGTTTGATTTCAACAAGATAACAATGTTGTTAGATACATGTTTCTCATTAAGTAGGAAAAATTTGCTTAATCGCCATTACGATGGATAACGATGGAGATGTCTTCAATAAAGTCTCACTACTAATTAACATGGTATGGTATGTTTGCGAGTAGGTTCGTATCAGACTCCCCACTAGGACCATTCGGTCTATTGTGGGTCACACCATATTATATTTCACCCAGCAAGTTGAGTCTTTTAATAAAACTGATGACCAGGTCTATCTGGCAGGAGTTATTTTCTATATTCAGCGTTTTCCACTAATCAAATTCTGTGTAGATGGTGATTTAGTTTGCAGTGTCCAGTATAGAAGTCAATTAGAGTCCTTAGGTTTAACCTGTTTAGTCATAATTTCAAGGGATATGTTATAAACGCCTTTGAATGGACTAATCTTGGTAAGTGCGGGAGTGTTTTACTTTCGGCCTAGGCCAAGATGGTTGCTCTCGCAGTACTTGACGATGTGCCAAGTACTAGTTCTGGTCCTATGAATTTTGTACTCGCACCCCTCCTGGATAGATAGATAATCTACTAATCAATATAAGCAGCCTTTTATATTCTTTCGGAGTGTACGTTTTTTCTTCGTGATAAAAACGTGTGAAATAAATGAAAGATTTTTACACGTCTTCACATCTGCAATAAAAACAACCTGTTGGCGAACCTCATCCTTTTCCACACAAAATTTTCCTTGGGGCCTTTTAAAAAATTTAAAAAAAAAAAACGAAAAAACATTCCCCCCCACCAGGAATCAAAGTTCTTCTTAAACCCTGGCGGCCATTTTAGAAAAAAAGGAGGAAAAAAAAAACACCCCAAAAGGAAAATTTTTTTAAAATTTGTTTAGGATGTTTTTTAATCTTGCAGGAAATCCTCCTTTTTTTTTTTTTCCTAATATCATGTATTAATTTTTAGAGTTAATAGTTCATCGTACAAATATGTAAGAATATAGGTATTGATATATCTATTTAACAAGAAAATCTACTAATTATAGGTAATATACCTACATCAAGTATTACTGCAACAATGAAGCACACATTTTATCTTTACAGTCGGAAAATGGAGGAATGGAAATGCAATTCCGCAATACGAAGAGTCAGCTGATAAGAAACAAGTCGCAAGGGTTGCATAAATCCACCTTGCTATCATTTGTCATTTTCAAATATCACGTGAAATATATTATTAGTATTGCGTCTCACAAAGGAATGAGAGAGCTTCCCTCGCTGCAGAACAGGGGATAAATAAAAAAACGCCTCTGCACAAAAACACCACTAAAATAGACTACTACCGTTTTTTCTTGAGCGCTTTTACGAATTATATTACTTATATGGTACACCCTACAAAGTGATTAAATAGTTAATTAATTTATCATTAAAAAATAAAAGAAATAAAAACTATAATAAATTTTTATTTTTCAAGTAACAGTTAACAAATTTCCTAAAATAACACCCACAATTAGTAATAAAATAAAAACCGTACACCTACGAGCACTTCTCATAAAAAATTACCCTAACTCAAACTACGATCTCTAATAGCCTAACAGGAAACAAAATATTATAACTTCAAGTTTAAAATTTTCCCTAATACAGATAGGACTCAAAGCTGTTTTCCCCATTAATTTCCTTTAGAGGGGGAACAAACTTCAAAATGACCCAAAAATATATTCCCGAACCCTCGTCCTCCTTCCCCAACCCAACAAAAACTCCATCACGGCGCAAAAAGCCTGTTAAAAAACACCCCTATAAGCTAAAAAGAGATCGCTTGGCAGTTGTGTAGAATATTCTAAAATAAAATTTAGCAACCCGAGAGTTGCTCGCAGTTTGTTTTTGCCGGTTGTCGAGTAGTGGGGAAGCGTGGGCGCGTTGCCATGGATACGGACCAATAGTGCTTCAGGCTGCCCCTCTACCGAGTTCCTGTATTTCAACCGACGCTCTTAGATATTGAACGTTGTATAATTATTTTTTTATTTATATATGGATAGATATTTATAATCTAATAAAAGCATTTTGTACTCCTTCAATACCATAATTAAACAGAACAAAAAACTAATTTTCGCGAAAACTCTATATATTTTCAAAGATCAGATGACTAGCGCCCTTGTACAGAGCGTCAGCGCATGGGGCGGTCCCTGGAAATATCTGATATCAATACTGGCGATCCCCCACCAATTTTCTAAAAACAAAAAAAAACACGTGGCTGAAGCTCTAATACAATTATCAGTTATTTTGTTTGGATATTGTTTTGGAGAAGTTCACGTGAGGATGAGTAGATGAAATTCAGTACTACCCAAAGTAAATTCCTAGCTGGCACTTATGATTATCGAAAACATAAATTTTATAAAAAAATGGAGGGAATAAAATTATGCAATAAACGAATCGAAAAACTTTAATTTCTAAGTGTATCTTGACAGTTTGTATGTATACCTACTTAAAAATTCCTACCAAATTCAAGTTACGGTAGAGAAATTCTCGTGAAACAAAATAACAAATGGTTTCAAGGTATCCTCGATTTAGTAGGTATATAGCTATGTGATACGTATAGAAAACATCAAAATAACGGCGGGTCTTACTCCACGTGTAGCATTCAAACAAGTGAAGTTTGATCTGATACATGTGATTCCTCAAAAGTAGCGCCTCACAGCATCACTGAAGCGAACGACGACGACAAATCGGATTTTTTTCATTATTTTATTATTAAACGATTGTTTGCTACGTCAGTCAGTTGCTTTACGCCACCGCTTGAGAAAAGTTCATCGAGTTGGCCTTCTTTTTAATATGACACGTTAAGCAAAACTGTTCGGTTACATTCGGCTGGTTAGTAATGCTCGCCGGACGCATTTGCCTGGTACGATCTTGGCCTGATTTGTTCTATCTTATCGCAGGCTGGAGGCCCAGGCAAGGGGAGCGCTTTTAGGTCGATTTCAGCTTACCAAGTGTTTAAATGCCTCAGAACCAAAGCTAATATAAACCTTATAGGCGAACGCATTGCGCGAATATATTCTACAGTAAAACAAACATCATTCCAACTTTCTTAGTTGTAACTGTTATAATAACGTTTTGAAGAAATGTTTCTCAACCACTTGTTTACTCCTCGCGGACTCGTTATGTTTAAATGCAGCGTAGTTGTTCATTTCACATTAAACAATCGATAAGCGGATGCATAATAAATTATTACTGTCGCCTTGGTTTGCTGAAATTAAAAATATTACGGTACAACTGGAGACCTCTATTTTTATAACATATTATGATATTAATTACACACGGTGAACACAATTTTGCTTTTAATTATAAGATCAATTCACTTGTTAACACAATTTGTGGTTTGTTATTCAATTTACTTCACAGATAATACCTAGATAAGATAAATAATATGATAAATACAAAAACAATTCTATTTAGGTACAAGGTATTATTAAAATTAACAATACACATTTTTTTTAAACGGACCTAGAAAATTTAGGCCTATCCGTTGTACATATTAGAACAGAAGCTGTAAACAATTTAATCATAACCTAAAATAGAACACAAAAGCACGTTTTTACCTCAGTTCTCTTACTAAATTCGACCTTAACTTATATACAAAGCTAGTTCGACCGAGGTTAAATTTTACATTAGGCAAATAACGGCTTGCCCTCCTCCTGTCTATATTATATCTTATCCAATGCCCACTAGGACTTGCTTGACACCACGTGGACGAGTATTAAACCAAACTTGTCACATGATGTGCCCTATCTATTTCTCCACAGGTTGTTCAGAGATAGAGTTAAGCTGAACGCATGTGGAAAATAGTTGCTTGGCAATTCATGTATCTAACGTAGATAACAAATATGCAAGTCAGTTTATCTCAGCTTTCTTTAAATCTCTGGTAAATTTATTAAAATGTTAAAATGCATTTAAATAAAATTACATGGAATATTTTAAAATGACAGTTAATTTTTAACATTTACAAAAAAAAACATTTTACCTATCAACATAAAAGTTTCTGCTAGCCACTCTTAAACCCAAGGTTCTTTAATATTCTGTGGCCAGTTATTATTTGTCTTATATTTACGATTGAAAACAACAAATTTGCGAGATGCTTTCCGCTTCGCTCTAAAAAAATTTAAAAAGACCGTCAACAAAATTCATCAAGTTAATAAATATGGAGTGTTTTAAGTTTTTAATTCGCGGGGTGGTCACATTCATAATACCTATGACACTGCTTAAAATAGAATGGATGATGTCTGGGTGTGTGCAGTATGACATGCATGGCAATCTCCTTCATCAGCATTTCCACGAGCTTGATCGGTCGAGGCTGCTTCGCACAACTAAGCTGTTCCTTAGCGTGGCGGCCCATCTCTTTGCACTAATTGCTGGTCACATTAAGTCATCAGCAGTACAGTTATGGAATTCATTACCCAGTTATGGTTTACCCTAAGGCTGTTCGCATACTCGCGTATTGGTGAGGGTTGGATCCGAAGGCTCGCTTGATCCCGATGTGGTCCACAGAAATGTCCAAGTTACCGTTTTAGAATGTGTGGAGAAGACAGGATGTACTGCCATACGGGTGCGATGCACTTCATGGAACTTTTAAAACTAGTGAAATTGATTACAAATTGTCAATAGTTATTGTGAAGTGATTTAACACTTTATTAATTTTGTTGAAGTACTTATGCGACAGTGTGTAATGTCTATCAAGTGGTCGTAATGTGAAGGTCAATGAATGTATGGTGGAGTAGTTGGCTAGAACGTGCGATGGCAAGTGTGACTAGGTAATCTCTCTATCGTAGTTGCTAGTTCGAATCCCGGCACTGGCACCGGCACGGTCGGGAGTGGTTGTGTGTCCGCATTTTTTCATCAATGTAACCCTTGCTCGTGCAGTTTCGGCTTTGGAATCGGAGGTTGTTTAATTTCTGTGGTGTTTATTTATTTTATTTAGAGATCCTGCAAACGTAGAACAGCGCTCCCTAATTGATTGTAAGTGCGAATTAAATGAGAACCATCAATTATAAAGTATGTGTTTCGAATTGCTCTATCCATCGCATTGGTTTCTTAGTTTAAAAAATACAAATCTGTATATAACATATATTCACAGTCTCGATTCTGCGGCATAAATCTGTGTGTAGTGATTGACCGCAAACCATTGACGGATATCTCGCCGTGTCAGATCATACGCCCGAAATATAATATGTCGCGTGTACGGCAAGTGTAGATGTGAGTGTCTATTCTAACATTTTTACTATATCTCTCAACTTTAACTTTGATGTTTAATACTGTACATAACATATTAGGGGTTTAATAGCCATAAAAATACATATGTATAAAGGACGCTCTAGATCAACTGTTTAAAAATGCGCTTTAAACATTAGGCTTAAACATATTAATCTGTTGCTGCTAATTTTTAAATAAACAAATACGAATAATTGCACTAGTAGCAACTGCGACCTACAGGAAATTGCAGAAAAATATATCATCTTTTATTATTATTATACGTCCAGTGTCCAGTACTTAATCTTTCGCTTAAAAGTCAGTTCGAATTTGTAAGTCAAGACTCTTCGTGCCCATTTATGTTTCATTGTTATGTATGAAGGAAAATTATGGAGATATGAAAATCAAAATAGGCTATAATTAATAGCTGTACGTTACATAATATTATGATCTAAGATATGATATATTGATGCCTATAATAATAAAAAATTACTATAAACACGTATACCGTATACATAATATAAGAGTAGACCAACAAGAACCTCGTAACAAAGAAATAAATTAACCAAAACAAAGTGTTCATCTTTACATAAGAAAATCTGAAGAAAAGTAAGAAAAAAATTTTCTTATTCTCTACAATCGAAATCGTCTATACCGAATACTAATTACAGCAGTAGGTACATCTATAAAATAGAAATTTATTTCAAGAAATTATAAAAGTAAATAGATACTTAACTCGGTTAATATGACCCCAAATAAATTTGGGAAGCTGTAATTCATTGCGGCAGGTATGTTTTGTTTACATCTTGACTTCAACACTGAGAGTGAGAAATGACAATTATTCAGTGTTCCGACAAGTGGATCTTTTGTGCAACAATGCACCTTGCATTGTCCAAAGAAAGGCGGGTTTTGCGACTACATGGCATGAATGGAACTGTCACCTGTGGTGGTAAAATAGTATTATAGTATAAGGTCTCATTATGCAAGTGGAGTAATTGTGCGTAGACCGATACCAAACGGAGAGAGGATTAACAACACCCGACACCTGTTAGTTGGCCCCAGACATAAACACACAATTAGCATCGTAACCGAGAGAACAATAGCGAGTCCGCAGGGGGGACGAGATAATTGAGTGAGCCGTGACCTTCATCGGGCAACTAGATCGGGCTATAAAAACCACATAAAACAACAAATCATGACACTCATCAATCATGGCCCTCTTTAACACTGACCTATCCCAAGTGATCTGCGAGTTAGTGAATGAGCAGGTATGTCACACTTCCGATAATACGGCGGCGATTGGGTGTGAAGCTCATAGTTCCGCCCCCTGCTGTTTTTATTGCATTATTGGCTCACGTGTGTACCACTAATCTACTACTTCATACCGACAAGTGACAGTCGGCACGCGCCAAAACATGCTTCCTGCTGCAATTGTCATGTCTTGGGTCTTGGGTCATATACTCGGGGACTCGGGTTGTGTCAACCGTTCTTAACAGACACGATTCTAGACAGTCTGCACCTTGTCTACAGAAACGATACGCAGATTATCATCTGCATAATAAGTAAGCACTCAAAATCATGAACAGGAATTTACGTTTCAATATCTACTGCTGCTTTTGTGTTAACAATTTTTCGGGATTTAATCAATCGCAAAATGCAACAATGTCTATATTATTTCAATTATACACCGTAACGCCGTACAATAGGTATGTATATTTTTAATAAACTTGAAACACAAACTTGTATCAAATATAAAACCATTATTACTTTATTTTCACCAAAACGTTTTGACTATTTGTTAACGTCCTTATTTCTTCCAGATTTGTGAAATTTAATCAGAAGAAACAAGATAAATTGAATATTCTGGTTCCCAGCCCATGATTACATGCATCACAGTTAGGTAAGTTATCAAATTGAAACTATATCTACTTACTTTGTCTTTTTTTAGCCACAGTCATACTTTTTCAAAAACAAGATTTTTTACTACTATCCGAAAAAACCCAGGATATCCAAATATTTGAAATCAACAGTCAAGAAGCGAACAATACACATATTTATGCCAGCAAACATGCGAACTTAACTTTTAATTATCCACCTATATGATTTAGGTGACCACGCTAACATTGTGAAAACATGTCGTTTATTATTTCTGATATATTTCAATACTATGGTATCTACAAAATCTGTTATATAAAATAAACTGGATGATCAACTACAACCTAGCCACATAAAATTGTGATGATGATGAATTCATACTGTCCGCAATGTAACGTGTCATATCTCGGCTGGAAAAAGCAAACTATGCAATTAATCGTCTATATTCATTAATAGTTTCCTTATCATACCGTTCTGTATTGTACCATACCGTTGGAAATTAGCAATTTTCTTGTCTTGCGGAATACGCACACTACGTCTTCTTACTTTTACGAGTTAACTCATTCATCACCGAGTGGTGTTTTATATGTTTCTGTAGTTGGAAAAAAAACATATTGTTGATCTTCTACATAGTAGGCTTATATTTTATGTAGGGTACACCTAGCAATGCCTAACATATACGTTAAGAAAACTATGAATTCTATTTCACATCAGTCCGTAGAATCTTACGGTACGATATGTTACGGTAATACTATTAATGCACCTTTCCCGTTGATGATGGTGTAAACCTGTGTTATGTTAAGATCGGTTAAAATATAATTAAAAATAGTGAAGAGTAATTTAGATGGTATTTAAGTTCATTGTTATGATACATCACTAATATTCTTCTAACCTAATAATAATAATTCCGAGAATAATTCTGGCGATGTCGACTACGACTATCGCTTAATAAAAGACTGATTTTTACCCAATTCGTTCTATGAGGCATATGATTCAATTTCAAGAAGGATATAATTCTACCGTCCCATTTTTCATAATTTATTTAACGTCGGCCTCTTTCCGCTACCAGGGCCAATCACCGATACCAGAAGACGAGCTATCCACAACCTGGAGATGTTGTCAAACCTCTTTGCTATCAGAGAGTATGGATTTTTTTACTTGCCTAACATCCAATAGACAAGGGACCGACTGCTTTACCTCCGAAGGATGGTATCTCACAACTCTCGCCTAAGATTGCATAGCTTCTGAGTATGTGCTGATATGTAAGCCGCTAGAAAACGGGACGAGGTCGCCGCATTAATATAATCGTTATTCGGCAAGACAGCAACCACGCAGAACCGACTAAAATTTCCTACTCGGAACTTATATCTGAAAACGCGCCCTTAAGATAAGTTCTCGTGCTTACGAAAGATTCGAGACACGTAGACACAAACAATTCTTCGAGCCATGCAAAATTTTCTTCTTTTCGACATTTTCCTGGTGATAATATACCTATTTGAAAGGACAGGGTTCCCCATAATAGACTACCTACTTTAATATCCCAAAAATATCATCATAACTTAAGAAAACAAACTATTTGTTAGGCTAAATTGTAGGTAAATCTTTGGGATTTATTATAAATATGAAACATTTTTCAACGGAAGGATCTCTAAAATTACGGCTTCTAAATGACCACGACCATCCTTAATACAAGTTTCAATTCTACCTCAAAATTTGTGCATCATACGGCGCAGCAAATCTCAGCCTGTTTGAGCGATTTCTTTCCGAAATATGGTTTTTGCTCCTTAATTGTTACAGGACGACTTACATAAACCTTTTTTAAAAAGTACTTCCACAAAAAGAAATCGTGTACTGTTAAGTTGGGGGAGCTTGTAAATGAATCGGGAAATGATATGATTATTAAATAATTCCCTCAGAACTCTCACACTGTTTCCGGCTGTGCGAGTTTTTGTCCCATCTTGCTGAAATAGATACACATCACACCACAGAAATTATACAACCCCTGATTCCAAAGTCGAAGCTGTCTAGAAGGGAGTAACATTTAGACAAACGTGAACATACAACCATTGCTACCGATATTGTCAGTGCCAGTGGTGAGAATCGAACCCGAAGCTGGGATAGAAAGATTTCTAGTTACACGTGTCATCGCGCGCTCTAGCCATTTATACCGAGTTGAATATGTAATCATTTAATAATCTGCCTCTAATTCTAGAACAAGATATAAATTTCCATCATGATAATATATAGCGTTCGGACATTACTTTACAGTGAAAATTACATTCATAAAAAAATGGGCTGATGATATTAAATGACCCGACATCACAAGAAACAACCTTTTGGCCATGAAGATTTTCGCGAGAATTTGCGAGGATTTCGATCCGACCAATAACTAAAATTTTGTTTGTTAACAACACTATTCAAATCGGTCATTTAGCAGATTGTGTATTGTTTGACGATTATCCTCTTCAATATAAAATTCCTGACAAAATCTTATTCTTGCCTCTTTAACTTGATGGCTAAGGTACTGTGCCATTTGGTATTTGTAGGGACGGATATTCTCGATATTTTCAGAGCAAGTAATTGCCAAGAAGCAGATCTATTAGGCTTCTGAGAAGCAGAACTATTAGCGTTTCTTAATCGTTCAATACCTTTAGGCATACGAACCATTCTTCGATGTCTAGGTTTCTTAAAATTTTGTACAGAACCATTTTCTCGCCAATGATGAACCCCTTCCATTCCAGTTTTACATGGTACATGACCCCTATTATTGTGTGATATCGCCGAAATGTACGTCTAACTTCCTCTACTGAATTGGTTCATATGTAAATTTACACGTTGGACTGAATAATCCACAAAGTTTAAAATATATTGCAATAATGTAATTTGCTCAATGTCTATTGGATTTTAAGACGATTAATATTTTTGTGAGAAAAGGGATATCACAGAATAGGTATTGACTTCCAGGCCTAAGATAGGCACCTACTCCAAAAAATGCATTATAACTTAAATCCTAAAGCTGATTATATCCATCCAAAATATAAATTATTGAGTTATTTCGCTTAGATTTTCTTCAGATATCATAATTTGTAGTTTATAATGGGAGGTTAAATACGTAATAGGGTTTTCTTCAGTTCTTCAGTCGATTTATCTTTTCAATCGGACAAATATATTGTATAGAGAAATCAGTCGTGCAACTCCAAGTATGTATGTTATCTGTATTTTTCTTGCAAGTCGATAACATTTGTTAAAATGAAAATTTTGTAGATTGAATATTATCGCGGATTCTTCCTGAGTTGTACAAAATTTCATGTTTTGGATGATCTATGTTTTACAATGTTGGAGTAAAGTGCTGATATATGTAACTCTCTGTTCACAATAATGCAAGTACTACATATCCAGAGATTCTTCTAGGGTCTGAGGAACTTTTGGAATTTAAATAAATTAGAGTAAATGACGAAGTATTTCCACTCGGCAACGCTTAAATACAATTATTATTATTATTAGTTGCCTTTTATTCTTGAGCAATAAATCACTAGCAATACTTGCAAAGTACAAGGTTAAATACATTTTCCATCGGTTTTACAGTTAACACTTTGATTGTATGTTATATCAAGTTGATAGGATTAGTATTCAGTTACATACTTAATCTGGCGTTTCTCACACGTTTCTTTGGTGGAATGGCATTATTCTCATTCAAATTGTAGTAAATTTCTGCGTAACATTGTACAGTTGTAAATATGAGGGTGGTTAGTCTCATGCATGTATGTCATCGCTGTAAAGTGTGTTGTAAGTTTTATCAGGGGTCCGTGACCCAAATAGACATGAATCGTGTGCTCTGCTGGCAACATGAGCATATGAATCGGGAATATAGTAGACGTGAATTCACGTACAAGAAGAGACGACGTCGTTGTCGGGCCATGAATGAACTTCACTTTCGATTACGACATCAAAAGGGGAATGGGATTTGATTTCGCATAAGTAGTACAAGATAAAGGAATGAGTAATGCAAGAATGTGACCGGCTACTCTGCTACCAACTACTTGCCCATTCATAACGTCTCCTTCTTTGTCCATCGCACGTTTTCTATGCCATCTATCCCTTATTTCGCCAACGTAGACGGCCGTTCCTGACCTTCTTAAAGGGCTGAACCTTCCTTTAAACTTTTCTAATAATGACGAACGGGAATTCCCGGACACGTTTTTAAATGTCTTATTGGATTTTGATGCCGGCGGCTTTCCTTTCTTTCTTGTATTCGTTGTTTTTATTCAACAAGTGTTTAGTAAATATCAGAAATCGGCAACTGTCGCAAATATATCAATTTACTACAATTTGTACATTTTGCTGCTATTTTTCATTTCACATAAAATATCTAAATGGAAAATCAGTGTGTTAATGGCATTTCCAAAACAGTTTTGTTATATAGATACCATTGATCGCAAATGAAATTAAAATAAAAATACAGAATAAGGCACGTAATAAAGCGCTTGGACAATCAAATGCTCCCAGAAGTCAGATTTTTTATTTGACAACGGGTATATACATACACAATCTTTATTAGAGGAAAAGTAAAAAAATCTCATTTTATTCAAATGGGGATCTTGACCACAACTATACGAAATAAACGTTAAACGAATCCTATTAAAAGAACTCACGGTATTATATACATAAAAGATGACGGAGCGGATTTTATTTGATTTATGTTTTGATTAAAAACGTATTAAATAGTATTGGCTGTATTACGGAATAGGATTATTTATTCAGTGCAATCATTAAAAATATAAACAAAACATAAACAAAACAATGAAATGTTTATCTGACATATTTACATAAAAATACTATTACTATGTTATAATTAATCGGTGTAATAACCTATCCCAACGTAATAATTATTGTAACAACTTGTTGATATGACATCTTAATAGTGCGATTACATTTTTATATTTATGCTCATTCATAAAATACATAATACTCGGCATGACGTCACCCAAACTGTCAGGAACTAATTCATTACAATATATTTACTAAATCTTGCCATAAATCATTGTTAAACGCCGGCACACGACTCTCGATTCATATGGTATGGTCTGTATAATTATGTTAAGCTAATTACATAAATAAATATGCTGTTTTGTTTATAGGATGGCAGAATATAACGTATCGTATATGTAATGTATGAACACAAAATGTTAAAATCATTAGAAAAAAAATTAAATGTTGGAGTGCTTTTGCGTTTTCAAATTTGAGCGCTATTTTTAAAAACTATTTTCAGAAGCGCGCTAACGTATATATCCAACTCTACTGCTTTGGCAACCATTAAAAATAGAACTGTGCTTTGCTTATGTACAGCCGTCTTCTAAACGTAAATATCCTTTACCTATTATTGTCCGTCTAGCTCGTCACTAGAAACACAAATTTCAAAATATTTACATCGCAATAATATGTTTTTAGTTCAAATACATATCGCCCAGGGGTAAACCGCTGAGGAAATTTGGTTTACACCCTCAGAAAGTACCTCATAATATTCTGAATGTAGTGGATGGGTAATGCTAAGAATCGCTAGGAAATACTGAGGTAATTCAGACAGCATCAGAATAATCCTCGAGTAATTATAGGAAATATTGGGAAGTACAGAATAAGCACAGAGATAATAATGTAGGTAATACATTGGTAATTTGTTATATTACCCAGGAAACACTACATAGAAAGGAAATAGTACCTTTTCGGTCAGCGATTTACTCCTCGCATAATTTAAGGGCGAATTTACAGTATGGTGTAAAGAAGCTAAAAGAACCATCCGATCCATTGACCACTAGATCTCAGCCTCAGCTTATATAGATTTGTTGTGATTTTTCTTGTGGAGGAGGTCACATCAGGACCTACTAACACAATTTCTGTTGAGTATTAATTTCTACAACTTACGGGAATAAAATATTGCAGTATGCTAAAACAAGCCGCTTTAAAATTACATGTGAACATTTCGTCGACAGCATCGATTGAATTATATTGAGGAGATATTAAAAAACAATATCATGTAATATAACGTATATATGATAAAAATTGTTTACAGTTCACCCAATGTTCAATTTAACGAAAAGTCTACATTTAATGTAATACAATACAGTTTTTTAAATACCCCTCCAATATAAATCAACCAACCAATGTTGCATCAATATCGTGGAATATTCACATTTATCTTTAGGTCAACCTTTTCACAAATTGGATCAACATTTTATTCCCATATTCTAAAGGAAGAAGCGCCCTCAAACAAATTAGTTACATATATTATGCCTACAAGTGCCTTTTGAAAATGATTTTAAAAGTTCGTATACCTTTTATTTTGGTAAGCATAAGAATTTAATACCTATGTATGATTCTATACGCCTACGCTTGGCAATAAAATTTTATAATCCATCGGCTATTTAACAAGTCAAATTAAAAAGAAATCTGAATACATTTTTGATACAAATAAAATGATACTCGGAATAGATATCCCATAATCAAAAAAAAAATTAAAATGACGCATGACTTCCCTTGTTACGTTGTAGTGACAATAACTGTTCTAAAATCTCGGTCGAAATGATCATTGATCAACATGAATTTTTGAAATAAAGTACCTGTATAACATGAAACGAATTCTAGATCGATTGTGAGAGAATAGCAGTTCTAATAAACTGTGTTGGTGTGGTTACTATGACAACAGTGGGCGTAACAACCATAGTGTTGTATACAAGAGAGTGACATGCGTTCCGTAACTGTTCAACGGTACCGAATTTTTTTGTATAAAGATCTAAAATTATTTAATTGTTTGAATTTCATCCCTGTAACCAATTTATTATACTACGTAGGTATCTATCTAGGTATTTTATTTTCTTTATAAAAACATGTATGTAGCTGTATATCTTTTATATAATTCCAGAATGATTTTATTATATCTTAACGTAATTTATTATTAAAAATTAAATTACACTTTTTTTTAATTATATTAAATATTTTCTTAAACCTACTGAACATTTAGTAAAAAAAAAAATTATCTGCTCGTATGGTATAAAATTTTTATCAAATAAATTGATTAGATTAGATTAGATAAGAAAAACTAATCCACAATAGTCTTCCAGTTTAAAAAAATATCTAAATTCGATGCAATTTAATACGCTTCAATTAAAACAATAGTTGTTAAATTTCCGTAAAAGAAAAAAAAACAAGTAACCGTCGTAAACAGCACCGTCTGAGTGTGGCGCCGTCTCCCTCCATATACTGTCTTCGAAGTACAAGAGTAATGTCCAGTCGCCCAGGTATACAGTCAACATAACGTGAGCGCTGCCGACTTGTGTCGATGCCGACAACTTGTTTGGGCGACTATGCATAAAATCATTTCAATGCACACTGCGATCCCGCTCGTTTCAAAACAAAACACATGCGGAGATAGCATAGGTAACTAGATTGAGTTTGACAGTTGTCACGTGGAAGAATAATTTTGTAATTTCTAACTGAAAGTGCGGTTCTTATAGACAAAAATTTGCACTTGTTGGTTCCGACAGCTAATAAGTCATTGTTACGACAAAGATTATTGAATTAACTTAATTGTTAACATGGAAAACAACTCATCTTAATCTACCTACTTCTAGTTACGAACTATAACGTGGTTTAACTGAGATTTTCTTTTTTTCAAGAACATATTCATTTAAATTACGTTAACAAATTTTGAGTTATTTGAATAGCTCACCTGTGATTCAAACCACATTTTTTAGTATGGACTGAGGAGTGACATTGTTGCGTGGTGCAACATTTCTGTTGGAAATCGAACACACAGTACACAAATTTTAGTCACACACATATAGAGTCAACGTAGCACCGTCTGTTACTAGTTCGCGCACGAAAATACAGCAAGCGCCAAGACCGGTCTGAATTAGTCGGGAGGTCTCGGGCGCCTACGAGTGGAATCGGCTCACCTGCATAACATGCCCACTGCGAAAGGTTAGGTTAGATGAAAAATATCTCTGCTATATTATAACAACGGCGTTGTTGGCGTTGTTGCTTGTTGCAGTAGGTACTTTCCAAACTAGTAAAGCTGAAATTTCGAAGTTGCCTAATGAATTTCATACAATAGTTTCGATAATGCTGAAATATATTTTTTTGTAATAATACATTGGAATTTTTTTGGTGAAATGTGACCTAAAAATTATACCGTAGATACTTATTAGTTGTAAACTTTATACCTACATTCTACCTTTTCCACTGTTTACTGTTTAAAATATTTTCCACTACTTTATTGTGAAATATTTTTGCCAAGTCGCTAAAAGTTTATATTAAAATGTATAAATTATTAACTACGTAGGTATACCTACATAAAAGTATATTAGTCAGATACAGAAAATGTTCATACTGAATATAGAAATTGGTAATAGGTATCTTCGCCGCTATGTTGTATACCTATGAGGAAAAGTAAAGGTACCAAGGCACCGTTACGGAAATACAGGGAGACAATTGTCTACAACTGACTGTTAACCAACGAAGTAGAAACAACTTACGTGGCCCCCCTTTTAATAACAAGTTAAATAAATAATTGTTAGTTTTCTTTTTCTTCAATTTACGTATTGGGTAGATGTCTACATATACCTACTAGTCTAAATTTTTATGTAAAAATGAATCATTAATAAAATTTGTTAAAAAATGGAGTACTTTAAATTATTAGGTAGGTACTAGTGATAGGCTAAATTCCCGGGAAAAAAACATTTGGGAAATTCCTGGGAATGTTTTCGACAAATTTCCCTAAAATTTCCCGAAGAAACTCTTGAAATTAAAAAAAATATATTTCAAAATAAAAAAAAATTTATTTCGACATTAAGGACAATAATTCCCTTATACAGGCGCAAGAGATAGTAAAGCAGCAGTGAGCACTCACTAATTTCAGAGAATCGGGTGAGGCTGAGGGGAAAACTAGTCATCCACAGCACAGACAAAAATTGCAAATCTGAACTTGTTTATTGCATATGTTTGGAGTGCAAAGAGTGTACACTGTAGCAGTGTTGTCGGATTTAAAGTATTATCCAAAATGTCACTTAATATTGTCGAATTTTTAATTTTAACAAAATTCCCTTTATTCCCGGGAGAGTGAGGAAGTTCCTGGGAAATTTACCCAGAGAAAATTCACGGTTGCTTCAACTATAAAATAAGTTGCTACTTATTTTTTGAATTTTAAAGGTCTAGTAGGTATAATTAATTACCATTAATGACAATGATTGTTTAATGGATGAGAAAGTATCAAGCCAGCGCCAATGGAATGAAGTATTTTGAGAAAATTATTTACTTTGTATTTATCATTTTGCTGAAGAACATGTATAGTACAACGCCAGGGAGGGGCAAAAGGGGGCAGTTAAAGAAAAATGAAAAATTTTATTGTTGTGCATAGAGCCCATAAGCGACTTATTTACAACAACTTTTTTGGATAACTGTAACGTAGGATTGAAACGAATAAATTAATAAAATTATTTATGGCTTTGACTTGCAATCTTACAGCGGCTCGACTATATTTATTTATTAGTGGGTGTTTGGTAAATGAGTACAAATATCTTAAAGGAAGATTTTATGGTCAAAGTACTTAATAAACATAACCCTTTAATCTCGTTCAAATGGAGGTAAAGCTACCAAAAATTATTAATTTTTTATTGAAAAAACTCCTGAATGGAGGGTAATTTTTTTTTGATATTTTGTACAGAATTATAAATGGCCTTAATTTGGGACGAAACTGCATTTTTATCATCAGTTGGTGATCTGCGGTAGGAGTTTCAGGACCCTTTCTTAAATAAATATTTGGAATGCCACTGGGTAATAAAAATGAATGTTGAACTTTTTACTTTCTTATACTTAATATAATAGTCCAAGAGCTGGCGTCCAAAATGTGCAAGAGTTTTCTCAAAGCTAATTTTTTGATATTAGGTTACTTTTTAGTGATGGAAAGTAACTGTAGAGTCAGCACTTCCGGTACCGGGACACCTGGCGCTGGGACGCTCGCAAAGGTGTAATATTAATTAACGTCTCTAAACTGTTTTTTCAAAGCTCAAAATTTATAGAGAACGAGCAAATATAATATAATACAAGAATACAACAGTCAGACAGCAAAATATAGGAACACGTGGCGTCAGCGCTACTTCATACCTGTCAAAAAAATGACGTGTGTTAAAGTGATTTCTCAAAGCTGAAATTCTCCAAAACATTAATTAAAACTATAAAGTTAATAAAGGAGACAGTCAGTCTCATTTATGATAGGACCACGTCAGTCAGCAGTCGATAGATGTGAGAACGGTAATTGCGCACATTAGTACGCCTTTTCTCAATACATATGGCATATCACTTATTTTATATAAAAAAAATAATTTTAATTGTTTCTTAATAATTGTAATTGTTATATATCAGTTATTATATAGACATCAGTTATTTTATACAAGAAAAAATAATTTTAATTATTTTATAACAGAAAAAAAAATCATTGATTCATTGAAAAAAAAAACATCTAATCGTCAGAATCATTGCCGTCGTCGTGTTCTTCGCCACTATCTTCATTAGAATAAAACGCGATTGCACCATATTCTTCGGCGTCATCAGTGGTGGTTGATTCCGAATCTGTGTACAAATCAAAAATTCAGCGTTAAGCAATACATCACATTAATAAATAAGGTTTCGAATCACATTTGCGAGTCGACTGGCAAAAATTACCTGCAGGTGTATAATCTGGTTGAATCAAAACGTCAGAAATGAAATTAGGTAGCTGATCGTCTTCGTACCAACTGAAATCATATCGGCCATCGATCAACTGCCAACTGTTTTACTCTGGAATCATTGCAGTGGGCACTTTTTCATCAGCGTGACTCCAATTCGCTTCTTTAGCAAAGAGTAGTTTATTCTTTGTTTTTAGTTAGAGAATAAATAATAAAATTAAATACAGAAAATTCAGAACTCGGTCAAAGAAGACTGGCAGTCGGCGCTCTATATAAAAACGATAAAACGTAAACATCATAGCCACGACAACACTTGTACTCCGCCGGCCGGTATTACTTTGATTTTTTTGTTATCATACAGCACGCTTACCGATAGGCGGGCAGGTGCGGACTTATTTGGAGTGCGTCCTTTTGATTAAAATTTAAATTTAATTATTCAGAAACTACAACCGACTTGCGGCAAGTCAGCGCCCCCAAGATTCAGCGCCCCAGCCGACCGCCTGGCTCGCCTGCCCATCGGGCCGGCCCTGGTAACCCACATTCCATTGAGTTATAAAATAAACAATATGTATTGAGAAAAGGCGTACTAATGCGCGCAGTTACTGTTCTCACATCTATCGACGGCTGACTGACGTGGTCCTATCATAAATGAGTCTGACTCTCCTTTATTAACTTTATAGTTTTAATTAATGTGTTGGAGAATTTCAGCTTTGAGAAATCACTTTAACACATGTCATTTTTTTGACAGGTATGAAATAGCGCTGACGCCACGTGTCCCTATATTTTGTTGTCTAACTGTTGGATTCTTGTTTTATATTATATTTGCTCGTTGTCTATAAATTTTGAGCTTTGAGAAAACAGTTTAGAGACGTTAATTAATATTACACCTTTGCGAGCGTCCCAGCGCCAGGTGTCCCGGTACCGGAAGTGCTGACTCTACAGTTATTTTCCATCACTAAACAGTAACCTAATCTCAAAAAATTAGCTTTGAGAAAACTCTTGCACATTTTGGACACCGGCTCTCCGACTATAAGGAAGTATGTATAGTAAACGTGATTTTTTTTCAACCTCGAGATTTTGATTGATATATACGTGTTGAACCTTCCTGAATCCATTCTGACTATTTTCCGAATGATGTCTGTCGGTTCGTATGTGTGTGTGTGTGTAGATGTGTGTAAGTGTGTGTCCGCGATAACAAAAATACTATTGACAGAATTCCCAAATTTGGCAATAAAGATTTTCAACAACAATTTAGGTGACACATTTTTTTCAAATTTGGTACACATGTTCTAAAGGCCAAAGACAATGAAAAATTCGGTGATGTGGAAAATTGGCCAGCTGAAAGGAAGTTCACGGGACCCAAAGTTTTTTTGTATTTGACTACAAAAAAATATATTCTTGATCATGTCTACTATATCAAGCCAATAAAATATATTTTCCATGTACTTAAATAAAGCTGATGTAAACTGACTTGTACACATTTGAAATCATAAAATGGAGTTAGGATAAATTTGGCAGTTTGACATTTGAAGTGTCTAATTTAGTTACAAAAATGTCAATGTCAATAAGAAATTATTAAAATGTATGACATGAATTATTCCTGACAGTATCGAAGAACGCTAATAATTAATTATTTAAAAATTTTAATGAAACATTTCAAGGTACGCTTAATACGGTACGGTACGGTTAATTTTAGAAAAAAGGTCTGAAAATGTTTATATAATGAACTGTTTATGAGTCATTTGAATTTATATACAGGGTGATACACTTAATGCCGAAAATTTTAACAATCGTTAGATTCTGGCGATATAGGGTTATTTTGTGGTATAAACTTGTTTCATATAGGGTTATTTTGTGGTATAAACTTGTTTCTGCAGGGCCTTTGATTTTGAGATATAGGCCGTTGAAAAAAAGACTTTATTATTTTCTTCTAAACTATATGAGACATTTAATATTTGGTGTGAGATATTGATATGTTGGGCTGTATTAATTTTATAAAAAATCTTTTTTAAGTCAGAATTTCTATACCCATGAGAACTCTTAAAAATTCTCTTTTTTCAGAACTTCTTGAGGCATTCTAAAGAAAAAAAGTTTTTTGAAAATTTTTCAAATCGCATATTTTGATTTTAGTGTAGGAATATTCTTCGAGGGACTACACTAATAAAAAAAATCAAATGCTTGATTTGAAAAAATGCTCATTCTGAATATCGTATTTTAGCATAGGAGAAAAAAAAATAATAAAAACTGCAAAAAAATTTCTCTACAGAAAAAAGTTCATACCACGAAATAACTTAATGCCATCGAGATTCATCGACTGTAAAAATGTTCGCTATTAAAAGTGAATCACCCTGTATAATCATGTACTTATCAATATCTTCCAAAAATATTCTATCCATTGAAAATGGATAGATTCATGAGTTTCGTAATACTTTTAAAGGGATACAAAACATTAAAGGCATTTTAATGAAGAAATCATTAAAATTAATCCTAGAATAAAAAAATAACATTTTTATTATCCAGTGGCGTCGTAAATATTTTATTAGGAAAGTCCCTATATGGATTATACCACGGGCTGATGATAAAAAAATATATTTTTAGTTTAAATTAAGGTCATTTACAATATTACTATATGCAAATATCTTTTCTTTCAAGAATTATTTTAATAATAAAAATTAAAAAATGTTTTTATTTGGATTACTTAGTTATGTTAATAAGTATTTTATTATTGCTCTGGGCTCCCCTTAAAATATGTGTACTGATTTAGGTAACACCTTATATATTATTTAGATTTCGATTGTAAATTTCTGTTTACGCAGTATAACTAGTAATAAAAGTACAGAAATATCCAAAAAACATGGAAGAACTACAATCCGTTGGTCCGTATTTTTCAAAATTACACTACGTCTTCGCAACCCGGACTTGTCTAAGAACATCTTGTAAATATTGTCGATCCTTTGAGATACCTCCAATACTGTTTCGAAGTAAAGGCTCCTCTATTTTGATTACGGTTAACAGGTCTCGTACTTTTAACTGTCATACCTCATACCAGATACTCAAAATATAAAATCTCTGATACTAATTCCGAGAAAAGGTTAGGTTAGGTTAGGTTAGGTTATTTTAGTTTGCCTTTGCGTGGTAATTTTGAATCTAAATGAATTGTAAATACATTTTTTTTTTTGTAGAAAAAGTAACTTACTGAAGTAGTACTGTGATTTGTACTATAAGAATTTTATTGAGATGTGTATAAAATAACTTTAAATTTTATATTTGTTTTTTTTAATCTTATACATATTAAAATTAGACGAGTCATACTTAAGATATTTTAAAATCTGACAACTTGTATGGGTAAATAAATAAAAAGGCAACTGTCAAAGAACTGTGATATTTATTAAAGTCTAGAATATTAAATAAACACACGCAATACACACCCATCATTGGTCCGGTTTTATCCTATTCTTTAGCTGCACTGCACTGAAGAAGAGCAATTACCCCAAAACATCGATTAGGTGTTGTTTCTTCGTAGAGTGTGGATATATAGGGGATTTCAATAATGTCACGACAAACTATCGCCAAAAAAGGCAAAACGAACAAGAATAACGTTTTTTTCCTAAAATGGTTCCTAAGCATTCTACGATGCTTTGAAAGTACAAGGTTATTCATTATAAATTACCCACCCCTTATCATCTTTATTATTGCCTATAGAAAAAAAGTTTTAAATAAAAGTTGTGTGGTTATGACTGAATTTTGTTAAAATGCTATCAAAAGTATTAATTTGATCCTGTAATTCAGGAGAAAATAAAAAAATATTGTTATGTTTTATTGTTATTAAGAATCACAATGAAACTGGGAAACATTTTTGAATCAATTTAAGAAAAGTGTTCAAATTCTCCATCCTTTTCATGCTCACCACCAGTAGCGTGTTCTCCATGGAAGCCAGGGTAGCACAGCTTTCCCTACAAGAATCATAAAATAATAAAATATATTATTTATTTTATTATTGCTCCCTATCTCATTTTTCGACTGTTCTTATGAACTCGATATGTGTCAAAATAAATGTTTTAAAATACGATGCCGATACCGCTCGAACGGCTTTGAAGTGAGTTGGTCAAGTGTAAGCTGTTTTCTCACAGCGTATTTAAATACGGCAAATGTGTAATGTTTAATGAGTAAACGCGAGCGTGTATTAAGATGTACAATCGAGACGTTTAGTTTATTTATTTCAAAGTGTTTTTTAGTGGTTGCTCCGTATTATTAGTTTATATTGACTTTGGATATTGAAAGTATTTATTGTTTAAAATATAGTGCAATTATAATTGCGAGAAACGTTAAAAACAAAAATAGTGAGGATGTAAGCTGTAGGCTAGACAGCTTACATGCTAATCGTAATGGATACCGGATTCCTCAACTTCGCAAAATAGTTCTGAAACAGAGGAAACTATATTATGTGAATGTGATGTGTGCAATTTAGTGGTAAGGGGATTTTAAACTCATTTTGAAGGTAAAAAACAAATCATTTTAAAAGGTAGGTCAACTCCAAGCTTTAACAAGATTAATCAAACAGACTAAATTATGTGTAAGACAAAATAAATCTGAATGGCTCACTGGTTGCAACACTAAGTCGTTTTTGTTTACTGTTTTCAAATGAAAAGAATTTGTGGATCAAAAATGGATTTTCCGATTGAAACAATTTGCACAAATTGATACAAATACGTTCATCGTCTATAACACATATTTAGTCCATTATTAAAGAAAAAACTTTCGATAAAACAAGAATGGAGCATACTTTGGACAATCAATTGAGAATAAACCATGAACAACATAATCAAGAAGTACGACAAAATCCGGAAATCCTTAAAATATTTATAGATGTGGTGTGTTTCCTAGCTAAATATGAGCTTGGTTTTCGGAGTCACGATGAATTGGAAAATTCTGCAAATAGGGGGAATTATGTGGATTTCATTAATTTGCTTGCAAGATATGATTAAACATTGCAATTCCATTTAGCAAATTTGACAGCATTTAAAATCAATCTTATACAAAATGATTTAATTTCGTGCGTAGAAGTTCTATTAAGGAAAATACCGGACGAGCTCGGTAGCCCAGTGAGTCAGAGCGTTAAGTAACGAACGTAGCTTGTTTCGTGCCTATCGACTCCCGGGTTCAAATTCTTTCAATTCTGGCAAAGTCGAAGGGTTTGGTTGTGCCTTTAGAGTACCCAATTTCCCTAAAATTAGACAGAGAGGTCCGATAAAAGGGAGCTATCACCTTTTATAATGTAGTAGATTATACTAATTTGTAGGGCTGTCAAAAATGTTCCGTGGGACAGTGGCGTACGCGAAATTAACTAATACGAGAAACAATAAACTGCTACAATTTATAACAATGTATGTACAACTTACCCTCTTAACTTGATGAACTAGCTTGCTTATCACAAACTGAAGAAGATGTGTAGCCATTTAGCAGCATCAGGTATGTTTCTATGGTTGTCTCCATGGGTGATGTTCGCTTTGGTGAAAATATATTCTTATATTTTGAAAACGACCGTTAGACATCTACTGATGTAATACACGCATACGTAAAATAGTCTTTGAACGCACTTAACGGATCTGGGGCTGCACCATCACATATTTGTCTTAATTTGGTAAAACCGGTGTCTTTATTTAACACACTTGCGAACTTTTCTTTAACACGCTCATTTGTTGCATCACATATAGCGTGTAGCAGTAGATTTACTTCGTCCACTATTTGCAGTGACTCCGCTAACGACAACGCACTGTTTTCTAATTTTTTTTATGCTTTCATGTAATGGTTTTAGTTCTTCGCAATATTTTTTAAAGCTATTTCAACGGAAATATCTTCTAATTTTGTCTGGCTTTCCTTAATAGTTGCAGCCTCATCTGGATTGAATTGTAATATCACAGCTTTTATTTGTTGGAAATATTCAGCATAATAAAAAGCTGCCTGCAGCCATGTTCTCCAACGTGTAAGAATCGGCTGTGGTGGTCCAGGAATACCGGGACACTTGCTATGAAATGCACGGAGACGTTTAGGAGATTTAAGAAACACTTCTTTTGTACTTGCTATTAATGCATCCACCTCTGGAAAACCTTTTCGAATAGTTTCTGCCACAAGATGTAAAGCATGCACTTTACACGTAACATGTATAAATGTACAACCTTGTTCTTGCAAAGAACGGCCTATCGAACGCATTGTCAGGGCGCCATCAGTCACAAAAATCAACACTTTTTGACAGTTCAGATTTTTCTAACGTCTCCAGCACCACCGTGGTAATTATTTCGCTAGTACACTGACTTAGTCTTTTGCTAGCTAGTAACAGTGGAACTGTCGGTTTAAGAGGGTCCAGTACTCGTACTATAACATTTAAAGTAGATTTTTTTTTACAATCTGTTGTCTCATCATACAGCCGTGTATTTTTTAATTCACATTTCATCTTATTTACGATGTCTACGTGTACAGTTGGTAGATAGTTAATAACGTTGTGCGACTTGGTAACTTCACCTGGGCATTGTATTTATTCCAGAACTCTCGAAATGGTTGTTTATCGAGTATGTGCAGCGGAACATCATAGGCAATCAGCATTAATAGTAAATCAAACATAAACTGTGTTGTTGAAGGCACGCCATTTTTTTTATTTTTATGGTGTACACTATTTACGTGAAGTCCACAATCACGCTTATCCCAGCACATCAAATCTTTCTCGCACACTTTACAAATTATTTTAGCACCATCATAGAATAAATCCGGGAATTCATCTATGAATTTATTCACTTTGTCAGCAAATGGCCGTTTTCTACCCCTGCGTACGTCTGCCATACTTTATTAATAAATTAATATCAACAATACAGTACAACAAATAAAATAAAAACACAAAAACAATATGCAATACGCCCAAGTGACTTAACGTGTACACAACTCGAAAGTTAATAATAGTCTGGACTGTAGAAAGAGTTTCGCGGTCAAGGTGAATGCCGGCGACAGTAAGCACATCTGTACTCTACGACCATGATACACAGATCGTACGCTTATTTAAACCTTTTATTTGCTAGTCTGCTGTGTACTATATTTAGTATTATTCATGATCATGAGCATTTGTTACTCTTTCAATAAGAAAATAAGAAGACTATAAAAAATTGTAACGCTCAAAAAACTAAAAAAAATATGATTAGCAAAACCATTTCATTGATAATAAGATAATATCCCCTTAAATAAACATCTGCGATGAGGATTAATCATGTACCGGGTGGGCAACTAAAAATGGACGCCGGCCATATCTCAGAAACTAATCATCGCACAAGTTTAGGGAAAAAATTGTCTAAAGTAAAGTGACCCTGAAAAATCGCTGGAAAATATTTTCGTGTTTCAAAAATGGCTGCTAGGGCGCGTAACAGTCATGACCAAACAGAAAATTAAGGTTTCTTCCGTATTTTGTCCAATTAAATGGCATTAAAAATATATGCATCGTAATCCTGGGAGAATTTCGAATCTTACTAGTTTTACCATTTTTTTTCTATCTTCAAAATTAAAGTGGTGGGGATATGTCAAAAAAAAATTTTTAAATGTCGATTACTCCGATTAGACTTAACGGAAATTAACAAACTTGGTCTCGTTACAAAGGGCTTTTTTAATCTATCGAGTGCACTTTACGGTGTTTTCATTTGATTATTATCGTCGCCGCTAGAGGGAGTTATCTGACATGTCAACAAATATCGTGCTTTTTCTTAAAAAAAATTTAAATGGATTGGTATTTTTTTTACACAGTAAAATAGATAATTAAACGCTTCAGATGTTAGTGAAAGCCGCAACTCGATAACTTTTTTCTAACAGTAGATATTAGCAAACAAAAATTGAAATTATGAATTATTATCAAATCTTGGCGATGAAACTTGCAAAGTTGCTGTTGAAAACAAGTTAGCTGTGAAAATGACACAATGAAGAAACAACATAATATGTCAAAAATATGCAACTTGTCATTGTTGCTATTTTGTGTAGTATTTACTTTTCTAATTGAATTTGTTTACGTTTTGGAATTAGTTCTTAAAATTATAATGATTCTTAGAAATTAAGAAGAATTTGAGATGTTAGCGATTTACTTCGAATGCATGAGAAATGTAACTGTTGCTGCCACTTTAGGGTTGCAGTACCCTGAAAGACGTCATCACGGTAAAAGAGTGTTTATTTGACTGGCACATTGTTTACGTACGACAGGATCTGTGCAAAATGATAGAGGAAGATTCTGGATTACTTTCACGTATTTTGTGGTGAGATGAGGCTTCATTTAGGAGTGATGGTACTGTAAATCGCCATAATATGCATTATTGGTCTGTGACGAATCCTCGTTAGATGCGAGAGATCCAATCTCAGAGTCGATGGTCTATAAATGTGTGGTGCGGAATTCTAAGTGGACAAATAATTGGGCCTTTTATTTTCAATGAAACTCATAATGGAGAATGTTATCTAATTTTTTTAAGAAACGAATTGCTGTTTATTTTAGAAGATGTAGATCTAGCAACTCATCGTGATATGTTTTTCCAACACGATGGATGCTCGGCGCATTTTTCTCTGAACGTTGGAGATTTTTTAGACCAGACATATCCTGACAGGTGGATATGACGTGGAAGTCTATTTCATTGGTCAGCCAGGTCCCCAAACCTCGTTTCTGCCACCAGACCCACTACAAGGGACGACATGATTGAGAGAATAAAAAATGCCATTCAAAGTATTTCGATGGCAGAAGTAGAGACTTCCGTTCAGTCCACTCGCCAAAAAATGAGTTCTTGCGTCGAAAATGATGGACGACATTTTGAACATCTAGGGCCCCACTAATTATATTCTAATTCTTTTTAAAGTATTGTAATGTGTTTTTTTGCGTTTACTTTATTAATTTAATTTATTAATTACTAATTTACCACACCACTTTATTTTTGAAGATAGAAGAAAAAATTGTAAAACTAATAAGATTCGATATTCTCCCAGGATTACGATTCATATATTTTGTATGCCACTTAATTGGGCAAAATACGGAGAAAACCCTAATTTTGTGTTTGGCCATGGCTGTTTAGCCCCCTAGCGACCATTTTAGAAACTCGAAAATATTTTTCAGCGATTTTACAGGGTCACTTTACTTAAGACAGTTTTTTCCCTAAACTTGTGCGATGATTAGTTTCTGAGATATGGCCGTCGTCCATTCTTAGTTGTCCACCCAGTACAACAACTTTTAGAAATATTTTTTTTAACGTGTATATTTAAAATATCATTCAATTGTTTATTAAAGAAGCAAAGATATTTATGAAATTAAGTATAGTAATGTAATGATAACTATAATTTTATAAATATTTAGAATATTAAATATTTTCCAAATTAATTAAATACGTAAATATTAAAAAATAGTTTCCCTGATTTTCCATGTACATTACTCAAAAATATGACTCTATAAGGCATAAAACTAAAAAACGTTAAAGCCAACGAAAATATTTCGGTATATTATTTGATTCGTCAGCCATGAGCCATGACCTAAATGAATAACATTGCATCAGCAGATATCAAAATATCCCATTCTTGAGTATTATCTGTGTAAGTTACATACATATATGTATAATAAGTTGTTAGAAGTTACAATTTAATACCGCTAATTTCGGTTTTTTTAACTAGTTATGTATGTGCTATATTAGAGAAACAAATATCATTTTAATTACGTACTTTGTAGAAAAGAAAAAGCAATTTATTAAATAAAAATACACTCATTTTCGATTGTTAGTATCATCGAGAATAATTAATTCTCCATTTTCGTTAATTTTCTACACTGGGAAAAGTAAAGCCAACAAAATTGTATTTTAAACGTTTTTTTCTAAATATTTAGTGGACAGTGAATATTTGACATTATAGATTTTGAAAATAACGATATTGTTAATAAAAATAAAATAAACATTAAACGATTGAAATATTGTCTATTTTTAACACGCTTGTTTGTTTGTTTGTAACCGACTCTTTGGACTCGATTTTGACCCACTTTAAACGGACAGATTTAATTGAAACTTTGTACATTTACGAAGAACCGGTAACAATACAATAATTTGATAAGTTTATATCATTATCCTGATCAGGATCGCCAGTCATTTCCTCACGTATCCTCTGCGTGAGAGCAAGAGGCTGAATATTGTAAGTATATTCCGTGATTCTCAGTTCGGTCGTTGGCCGAGCGGGCAAGTCTTAGTCGACGCGAAACGGCGGACTCCTCGGGCGTGAATTCAAATCCCATGGCTGAAATAAAAAAATTTTTTTTTTTTCAGAAATATCTGTTGGATCGTAATATGTTATAATATCAGCATTAATAAGCAATATAAATATAGTTTAAAAAAACTACAAAACACGCTTTCATAGCACATCAGACTAAAAAGTGAAAAATAAATATAGTTTAAAAAAACTAAAAAACACGCTTTTAAAGCACATCAAACTAAAAAGTGAAAAATAATTATTAATATAAACTGAAAACAATAATGAACGAAAAATACTAGTATTATTGTGAAAAAGGCGTGGGGCGCTTTGTGCCATATTTTTCAAATATCGAGCAACCCACGCTTTTTTCACAATAATACTAGTATTTTTCGTTCATTATTGTTTTCAGTTTATATTAATAATTATTTTTCACTTGTTAGTTTGATGTGCTTTAAAAGCGTGTTTTTTAGTTTTTTTAAACTATATTTATTAAATAAGTGTCACAGAGCCCGCCACAGCATACATAAAATATTCATATTCATGTCACGTACTTTTCATTTTAGTCAATGGTGTTTGTACTATTGTTCCAAATCATATTTATTTGTTAATGTTTATGTTCAAGTTTTTAGTGATATACGTTTATAAGGAAAACCTAATTTAAATAGTCCTGAGGATGTGTCAAAATACACGAAACGTCGACTAATTGAAACTCTGGTTTTCTTCATGTTGCCGACCTTACCCCCATTATTTTAATAAATATATATAAAATATTCATATGAGGAATCATGTTTGTTGTAACGTATTACTAATATAATATTATTTTTTCCCATGGCTCCGATTCACATGGGATTCGCTCCAACAAATTACAGTCACTCCCCACATAACGCAGGGTTATTCGTTGTAGATTCCGGAATCATGTGCACTAAGCAGACGGAGAGAACCTAAAATGGCCGCCTTCTGTATTTGACTTGCAGCCACTGGGCTGATTTTTGGCAGTTGGGTATGGGCTTTACTTCTAAGAGCAACGTAGGCTTTTTACCTCTGAGTACGCCAATTATTAGGACGACCAACTTGACCTAGTAGCCTGGGTACAGCACTTGGAGCTCATGCCGGGGATTGCGATATTTGGTCTGCTTTTACGTCCTGAATGTGACGTTGTATACACAGTTATGTACTGTCCAAGTCAAATCGGTTTGCAAGATGACGATGTAATATGACTCAGAATTTGTGTGAAGCGGTATCTCTGCATCCTTACAACAGTAGCAGCTGTGCGCCAATTTGCTCTCTAAAACGATGACACATTGAGTCTCGTTACATTTTTTCATATCGCAGTATAGGTCTTTCCGGCATCCAGATGTCTTAGTGCACGTTTATGTTGGAGCGGCATGATAATCTACGACAAAGATCATACGCCTAGCGACGATTATTCAATGCATACATTTTAATCAAAGTGTCCATAGTGGAGTACTCAAGCTAAGTACTGCCTGGCTAAGGTATTTTTAGAGCGCGGCGTGCTGATAAACATAACGTACAAGTTTATCGCGAACATTCCTGTCGAACGGTTGATATCAGCGGTATTTGTTCCCGAAGTATTGTGGAATAAATGTAATAAGCAACACCACAATAACTTCACTAATTTATGGGATGGATACAATATTTCTTCTTTTGTATAACATTAAGGGTACACCATTTATTGGTAAATTCTAACAAAATTTCTTCATTAGATGAAGACGATGAGTCGGTGTACATGTTGAAATGAATTTCAGCATTAAACTGAGCCAAGGCTTTATAAACATTGAATTTTCTAGACTAGAGGAGTACCTGACGCTTCGCTTCAACATGTGCATCTGTTGCACTTCTAGCGGCTCTTGTCTAGGCTCTTGGCTTGCAGCTCTGAGCGCGGTATTTGTCCTGGCTTTTGGTGCCGCTCCAACCTAAACGTGCACTTAGGATACATCCGTCTACGAACTGTGGTTCTCCAGAATCGTCCTCCCGTGAGGTGGACGACTGCACATTGGTTCAACCTGAACCCCATAAAAATCGCGCGTGAATTATTCGACTATCCTAAAGGCGGCGGCGAAACCAAACGAAAATATGTAAAGGAATATTGAAATTTTATTTTCGCTTCGTTCGTTTTAGGCCATGTCATATTACAGCGAATTTTTAGCCTTATACAAGTACAAATTGATCAAGGTCTCCTTTGTCCCAAATTTGTATCTTGCTTTTTAATATCAGCGACTGTCATTTCTGGCAAATTGTGCTCGTGATACTGTACAGGAATTCTTGAATTTCGAATCATACGGTTCATAAATGAGTTATGAAAGTCTCCAAGAGTTTCTCGCCTTTTCGTATATCCAAATTTTTTTTGTCTCCATACACGTAAACTTATATCTCGAAAAAGATCTGAATTATTAGATTCTGAAATTATAAAAGTTAAAAAGATATAGAACTCATTTTTTGACTAAAAATTTGGACACTTCTAAAATAAAAAAATAAAGCAGTTCCCAGTGGCCGCTCCTACATAGTCTAGTTTTGCTTCCGTTATTTTCTCTTAGTTTCCTCTAGTCTCGTTTCGTTCACAGTGGCCGCCCACCCTAAGAGCGTTTTGTAGTTCGCGCTCTTCGGAGGCATAAAGTTTGAGGTCATCCATATAACCTTATGCCTCCGGTCGCTGGGTGGGTGACATTGACATCCACACATGATGGCAAGTATGACTAGCTAATTTTGTATCGTAGCTGCGAGTTCGGATCCCACCACCATCGTCACTGGCAAAGTCGGTGGGAATAGTTCTGTGTCCGCGTTATTCATCAGTGTATCCGCCGCCCGTGCAGCTTCAACTTTGGAATCGGGGTTGTTTTGTTTCTGTGGTGTTTATTATTTATTATTAATAGATATCTTATTGACAGTTTTATTGCATAAAAGCTCGTGCAACATTATTGATAAAGAAATATAATTTAAAGAATTCTATTTGCGTAACTGCAACTGTAATGTAACAAATTTGTAAAAAAAAACATGTCCGTTACCTGTGGAACAAAGGGAACGGTGTTGTTATTTTTTTTTAGGTGCCCAATCGATTAATGTGTTGTTCATCTTCGTTTGTTCATTTTTTATTTAGTTTATTTATTTTTTAAAATAAGTCATGTTTTAATTTTTACACAATCAAAGATTACCAAAAAATGTTGGAACTCCAAAATCCTAACCGCAGCATTAACAATAAGTTTATTGAAATACAGCGGTGACATTAATTGTTTAATAAAGAGGTGTACTAATCAAATAATTGACATAGAAGAGATCAGAGGCAAACAAAAAATTATTAATAATAATAATCCGTTGGGCTCAGCCAAATCCGCAGATTCCAATGGAGCAACCAGGGACCCGAGGCATAAGGTCACCCATCGGTTTTATATGGATCACCTTAAACTTTATTCCTCCAAAAAGCACAAACTGCAAAACAGATGAACTCGGTCGCGCGTTTGTCACCAGGCGTGGAGGCCGGCTGATGTAGAGTCTGTCACTGAACCTCAGCCAAATGGCCAAAAAGCTCGAATTGGAATAGCTGAACACGAAAATGTGTTTTAGCGTCGATAAATCTCAACATGGTGTTTTCAATACGAACATAGATCTATTTACATCTATACATCTATACATCTTACATTATACATCTATCTATTTTTGTAAATAAATATTATTATTATTATAGAAACATTGGGTTTATCGATCAGGCTGACATTCGCATTTCTAAGACAAAGGATGATGTTATCAACACCTTAATCTACCGTAGCAATGTGTGGCATGAGAGGTTACTGATAGCAACTGCAGGACCTGCCGTCAGGCTCCAAAATCGCTCGTGCACTTAATTTTTATATGTGTCATATACGCGACTTCGGTCTACATTCACCAAAAATCGACATAACGCAGCGTTACGAGTACCATATTACCACCTAAGGCACTCGTACGAGATAGATCAAACATCAGTGCTGCCTTTTGTCTCCAGAAATATTGAGTCCCTTGTCGAGAACGAGTAGAATCATAACTACTCGTTCTCGATTACAAGCGAATCGAAACCAATAAGCTTGACATAGTCCTTTTCGACCATATGTGAGAAGCTTAAATTCAAAACTTAGTTTTCAACAGAATTTGATTACTCCGCAAATTGATATTCTTCACTGGAACTTAATTATTCACTTTTAAGAATTTTTTTTGGCGAAATTAAGAAGTTGTAATAATAAGATTAAGTAAGGTCCGTAACAAAAATTGAAATTTTACTTCACTTTTTGCTTTAAAAAATCAGATGCCGTGTGAGAAAAACCGAATTCTGAATGATTTCCTGGAGAAACTGCAATTTGGACTAAATCCGAGATACTACATGAAAAATAATGAAACTAAGAGCAAAATAGACATCTTTAATTAATTTTAAATTAAATAAAGAACAACTTAATAGGTTTGTTCGTTAGTTTAATTCTAGCAAGATTGAGCTGAGAAAAGAGAGTGGGAGAGAGAGATTTAACATAAGTTTAAGGGAGATAAACTTGCCTGAATCAGCTATAATCAACACTGAAGAACAGATCTAATGTTGTGCTTAAAAAATGAAACTTATTAAAAGTATTTTCAGTCTGTCGTTACACAAGCAACCTGTTTCATTAATTAACTTGTTCAAAAACATAATTTTTGATAAGCTCATTTATATATATATATATATATATATATATATATATATATATATATATATATATATATATATATATATATATATATATATATATAAAAACCGTTGTCAAAAAAAGTTTAAGAGAAAAAAATCAAGAACTGTTGGAGGAAGGAATTTTTTTCTCAAAAGATGAAATTATCATAACACTCAAATTTGAAGTAGGCGGCTTTCAAATTAATTAATTAATTTGCCTTTGATATTGTCATTCAGTCGTTTCATAACAATTAGTCTTAATAGTTATTTACTTAACAAGACCGG
This sequence comes from Rhamnusium bicolor, assembly GCA_029963845.1. Taxonomy (NCBI): domain Eukaryota; kingdom Metazoa; phylum Arthropoda; class Insecta; order Coleoptera; family Cerambycidae; genus Rhamnusium; species Rhamnusium bicolor. Next base: position 42,971 of record JANEYF010002039.1, on the reverse strand, counting down.
AAAGTGATTATTTACAGGGCGAGTTTCCTGGAAGCCGGCGAGCCCAGTAAAGACACTTTCCGGGTGTGTTGAGTACAATATTTTTTCTGCAATCGTTTTTGCTGCTCTCAAAACACTTTTTAACTTGAAATCTTTTGTAAACAAAATTCATAAAATTCAACTGACGGATGTCAGACGCTGTTGTCTAGAGTGTTTAATTAGGTATCTACCATATTGTTGTCAACCAAAAGTGATATAAAGTATCGGTAAAGACTTTGCCGATTCCTTATGTCACTTTACCGGGTTAAACCAGTAAAGATATATTTTCCACGCAAAAAGTTGACAAAAACAGTTAATTTTCTAGGCGGCTGTAGAAAAAAGTTTATACAAAAAAGTTGTTTATTATTATCTAATACAGTTTGCACGAATTAGCTGACATTCATTTGGTTTATGGCGAATGTCATTATAATTGTCTTGCGTTTGCAGCAATTGATCGATATTTTGGAGAAAAGGGATATTTAACACACATTGATAAAAATGGCCATCCTCGATCCACTCCAGATTAGTCCAAGCAATGGGTAGTTTTACTTGGAAAAAATTCGGGGACTTTTGAAATTTGTCAGTTTAGCATAGTTTTATACTTTGAATAACATATTAAGTTTGTGACCTGCACAGCTCAATAACAGCCAATACTTTAATTTTTAAAAAATGCACCATCCGAATTAACACATTAGAAGAAGCATGTGGTACATGCACAACGGTGCACCTTCTCATTTTACACGGAAGGGGCGTATTTTTTAAATACTCGATTCCCAGAATGCTGGATAGGTCATGGTCCTGATGCACCTGTAAAGTGGCCGGCGGGGTCACCTGGAACATTTTTTGGCTAACTTGAAACAACGTTTACACGTGACGGGCTTTCAAGCAAAAAAAGTTTGTTACTTTTTTTTTTAATTTTTAATAGTTAAATTAGTAGAAAAATGTTTTTTACAAAATTTTAATGTGGTTCCTAATTCCAATATTTTAATGTGCCATGAAATCAAAAATTGATCATGAACTGACCTCAAAAAATCAAAAATTTCTTTTGGATATATTTAGTTTTGCTTGAATAACTTGGACGTATGTATTGAGTTTTGATTTGAAAACAATATGGACATATCAAGTTTTGGTTGAATAAGGTTCTTAAATATTCATTAAAAATAAACTACAAAGCTTGGAAAAAATGCTTAAAGTACAAAAATGAAAGGACCTATGTAAATGTAAAATGCAGGATTTCTCTTCTTCATATGCATTTCGATATTTTGAAGCACAGTAGTCAAGTCTACACGTTATTCGCTCTATGGATCTTCAACTAAATCTGATCAATTAATTAGTGATCATAAAGTAGTTAACAGAATTCTTTATTTCAGTACTTTATTTCGGCTATTGGCTATTGGATCGTAGATGATATAGATGCCAAAATTACAAAAATACAATTTTGAAGATACCTACCCAGTACTTATCAAGTTTTGGTTGAAATTCAATTAACTTCTATAGAAAAGTTGATGAACTTATTGAGCTTTGTTTAAATGCTTCTATAAAACAATAATGTTAAGGACAAATTAAGTTTTGTTTGAAACTATAAAGTTTTATATACATTTTCTCAGCGATATATAAATTTTTGTATTTGAAACAAACCCAGGCAGTAATTTGTCCCAGAATCCGTATCTAACGCAAAATTGGTCGTCTCAATTTTTGCATGAAAGCTCCACACATTTAATTTAATGTAAAAATAATGATATATCGGATGGGCCATAAAGGTCATATATAATATCTTTTTTTTTTTTACTTATTTATTAATATTTCTATATCCAATATCGACAAAAAATACGTTTTTAATTTAAACCCCAAGTATCTGCATATGTACTTGCTATTCTTTTAATTGAGATACAATGTTAAAAAAGAAAATAATAAATATTTTATGGAATCCAAACCCATTTTCACTCACAATAACTGCCTAAAATATTAAATATTGATTAATAAGACATTTTGGTATTGTGACAAAAAAGTACTTATTTGTGTTAGTCAACTGTAAGGGATTAAGTAAGATATGTTCTTCTGTCTCCTAGAGGCAATAAGCCAACATAAATTGCTCTTTCTGAACATTTTATAATTTTACACATACTGTTTTTCCGTGGAGCATCCGAAAAGTTTCTATATTTGTTTTTCAAAAGCGACCACATCGTCTGATTTTATTTTATTCAGCATATAAATCTAAGAAATTGGCTACCTGACTACAGCATCGTCCGCCATCTTGAAGAGATTCCGATGATATGTGTATTGTAATTTCAACTTTTAACTTCAACCATACCGTACTAGAATATTTTGAAGAATATTTTCAGCTAAAATATATTCATAAAACCGTTAACTGTTTTTTGCTTCAAGCAATTTTGAGGTTCTAAGATGCTTTTTACTTATATTTGAACCAAGAACTTTTCCAGGAGATTTGTAATTGAAAACAATTTTTTTTGCTAAAGTACTTTAAGAAATTATTTTAAGCTTTGTGCTTTGTGTAACTTTTTCAGTCTTAGTAAGTAACCATTCTGAATTAATTGTGATATTTTTCTCAATTCGTAAATTAGGTGGGTCGATTTATTATTTTTTTTCGGAAACGGCTACTTCTATTTTAAACCTTATGTGGCAACGGTATAATTAATTGTGTCCTTGATTTTTTTAAGAAAAAAGTTCTGGGGATGGTAGGTGGCCAACATCCCTTAAACAGGCCTTCACATTTTCTTTTTTTTATATACATATATTGCATCAAATTAAGTTTGGAGTAGATTTAAAAATTCTTATCGAATTTAGTCGCTCTAACTTAGCACATCCTGTATATTGTTTGTGAAAATTTTCTAAAGAACTATGACTGACACCCGCTTAACATCAATCAGGGCTAAACTTACAGGTATACATAAAAATTGTGTTTTACAAATAATAGTTATTTTCAAGGTGGTGTTTAATTGGTAGTTAACTTTATGGCTGGATCATGTATGGGTAAACTAGAAGTTGGTGGTTTACAAGCAGATTCTAACTTTATAAAAATTGTTAATTCTGATTTAAATGAAGTGTATATGGATATGTACGATGTAAATGCCTATAGTGGTAGTGATGAATGATGATAATGAGGAACGAAAGAGGCCAAAAAGCATTCGATACAGACCAAATTTTGTCGAGGAATACGATGGGAAAAATCTCTCCATTAGATTCAGATTCTCTTCTTGAACAGGGGAAATTATATTAGAAGAAATCGATGAGTTAATTGTCCACCCTACAAATAAGTAATAAAAAGTACACCCCTTTAATATATCGTGTACGACCTGTTTAAGAAAAGTGTATTATTTGATGTTTATTCTAGGAACGATTGTCTTTCTGCACAGCAACAACTTTTATTTAGCATTAAATTTTTATTCTATTGAGTCATTTTTAAGAATAACAGGTGACTTGTGGCGTTATATAAATCTACAGACAACTTAACCGTAAGGAGAGTTAGCTTAGCCCTGGTTAGGTTATCTCCAGAATTTATAAATATATCTATAATGTCTGACGATGAGGAAATTGGTTATCATATTCCTGTGACAGAATACATGAACTGATTAAAATACATACATTTTATGACGTTTATGGATTTTTCCCTAATACCAACCTTAATAATTACACAACAGCCGGTTTACAAGTCACCACTAAATTTTTATCGAAAATCGCAAATGCTAATAAACCGGTAGTAACCTTCAGGTAATTGTCAACAAATTGGAAGGTTAACAGCTATTGTAAAACTGGGTGTAAAGGGATGCGTTTTTGGATAACAATATTTTTGTTCAATCGTCAAGAATTCACACCTAATCACAGGGGGGTCGCGGATCCATAAACTTGATCAAAATAGATTTTAGTAAGATACTTAAAAGGGATCTAAAGTTAAATACCCTTGAAGGAAAAGGTTCACCCTTTATAATGATGCATAATTTGTGGGGTGTAAATAGGTAATAATTGTAATTATGGTCAGTTGTGGTGGTGTAAGCGTGTCAGTTCATTTAAAGATATTCGCTGTTTTATATACCCTCTGTCATAAATAATTTATTCTCAAAGTTTTGTGATCAAACAGTATGAGTCAGTTGTATGAAGGTGTATAGATATATTTCTATAAAATTTTGAAGTGTTTTTATGAAAATTTAGAAAATTACGGATATAACTATGACCGTTTTTTTTTAAGTTCTACCAACAGTAGTTAAACTTTTCATTGGCACACAAAATTAGTTACGCTTAATTACGTTTTACTTTTATTATCAGATACATGTCCAATGTTGCAGGAAAACTTAAACGTAATTTATAATTGGTCTATAGGAAACAAATTACCCCTTAATCTTTCAAAATGTAACGTTTTATCTATAACAACAAAAACAAATATTATACCATACCAATATACGCTAGAACACAATATACTTTCTAGACCGGAGACTTTCACTGACTTAGGAGTAATATTTGATAAAAAACTAACATTTACGAATCATATTAATCATGTAATTAATAGATCGTACAAATCTTTGGGTTTTCTCATTAGAAACACTTCATTTCAACAATGCTACTAGCCTCAAGCTACTCTATAATTCTATCGTTAGATCAACCTTAGAGTATGCCTCAATAGTATGGTCGCCGCACTATAAAGTACATATAGACAACTTAGAGAACATACAGCGAAGATTTCTGAAATACTCCACTTATAAAATTGAAGGGTCATATCCGCCTATTGGTTATCCCCAGTCGGAACTTCTTTCAAGGTTCTCACTGAGATCGTTAGAAGATCGAAGCAAAGTCTCTTACTTGGTTTTTCTTTACAAATTGATACACAATGTGATAAACAGCTCCCATATTCTTAACATGCTCCCGTTTCATGCCCACCGAGTAGCTTCGCGTCAAACACAATTATTTATTTTAGCAAATCCAAGAACAAACTCAAAAAAATTCTCTCCATTACAAGTCATGTGTAACATATACAATAACATACATGATCGCGTCGACATATTCAACTGCAACGTTGCCTCAATAAAATCATGCATGTACAACCCCTGATTCGGAACTTCTTCCGGAAAAATTTCAAGACATACAATGTTTTGTATTATTTATTCGTATATTATGTGTAATTAACTATTTATACTATACTTATACTTACTACTTTTGTAGATTCTTTTTTTTGTTGTTTTGTTTTCTTTTATCCATATTATCTTTGTATTCCCTTTTGTCTCCTGTATGATGTTTAAGTATCTTAGCTAAGTCCCTATTGTATTTCTTTTTGTTGTAACCTAGTATTCCTATTCTGTAATTGGGTCTGAGGACCTGTTGGATAGTGTACCAAATAAAATAAAAATAAAATAAATAAAATAAATATCCGATGGTTAAAGTGCAAAACCTAGTAAGTCGATATTTTTTCATTTATGTTTATAAATATTGATATTTTCACAACTGCAAAACCATGTAAGTCGAAATTCAGTTTTTTTGAATGTTAGCTCCATCTTTCAAAACCGGTAAGGCACCTATAACGAAGACATTTTATTTTGTCGGTCATGATGTACTTCCGCGTGTATTTATCATGAATCATATTATCTAGAGGTAACTGGTACATTTTAACTTGTAGACATGCATGTTTTCATCCCGAAGTATCCTTTATTTGTGTGAATTATATATTTAAGCTTGTAATTAGTGCATTATTACACTTATTAAATTTCGAATATTTTGTTCATATGTCCTACCGTCTTGGTTTTAAAAAGTAGGCAGGCTCGCAGAGAAGCGGATGGTCAAGCCTTACAAAGAAAAAAAAACAGGTACAGCAACAGTTTAAAGATGGTTGATAAAGCAAGACCAGGAGGTATTGGCAATATGAATGATGGTAACACTATCAGTAGATTTTTAAAAAACGATAGTATTTCCACTAGAATAATAGGAGTAGATGGAAACCTAATACGCCGTGCAGGAATATTTTACAGGATACAGAATAAATTCTGAAGTAATCGACTCTTACGCACTTGGAACAGCTAGATTAATATCCTTGGTATATATGCCAGCTAGTGTGCATAAAATTCTTATCCACGGATCCAAGATAATATCAAGCAATACTTCCGACTCGACAGTTATCTGAGGAAGCCCAAAAGTCTACAAATAAAGATTTAAAGTTATTTAGAAGTCACTCTAGAGAAAGCACTCTAATGGACCGTTTCAGTTTGTTGTTAATGATCCTGACATCTAGTTATAACCAATTTAACCAAATTATCTAAAAATGATCGAAACTGTTTATCCACGAATGTACTAGTACTGTTAGCTCATGGTGACATATAAAGAAATAATATTATACCATCATCTGCAGAGGATACCGAGAGCGACAGAGATTTTTAATGTATTTTGTTTTATTTATTTAACTACTGTTATTATTAACTTGTAATGAAATCTGGTTTTTTTTAGGTTTTACTATTTTTATTGCCTTTTCACCCGCTGTAAACCACTTCCGTTAAAGGAACTTTTTTTTAATAATCTATTACAGATTGGACAAAATAGAAAGTTTTAAAATTTTACAAAGCATATTTTTACAGTGATGTCTTCACAAATTGAAATAAACTGAGTTTTAGGGGAAATTAAATTTGCATCTCATCTAAAATACGCCACTGGGCGATTTAAATTTTTTAAATATTTTCCCAATAATTAACGACCCACAACTGATTAGTTAAAAAACTTTAGGAATTTTAGTCAGATTTTCGGTTTCGCGGGTCCACTGTGCTGTTTTTTGAAGCATAAGCATAAGAGACACCCTGTGTAATGTAAATACGTAAACGTAAATACAGCAAAAGCGTATTCTTTAAAAAGTATGGATGCTAACTCGATCTATGTATATTCTGACTTATTAAGCATTGCATCTTATTGATCTGAACCACACGAAAGATATTTCATCTAGAATTAATTTCCTATACAGGGTGTTTCAGATTATAAATGACATAGTGTTATGGGAGGTAGAGCATATTTAGTTGAGTTCAAAACCCCACCAAACTTACCGTTGAATGTAAACCGTTTTTAAGGTTTACGTTTTATGGTCTTTGACTAAAACTACAGTTGGCCATATTTCTGGAACGGCTTTAAATATTTGTATAAAATTTAGTGCAAATATTATTCTGTTTTAGTCCAATCAAATGCATAATTTATTTTGGAAAGATTCCAGGACTGGACTAAATTTTTATAATATTGCTTTCAGTGCCGATAACATCACCATTTTTTTGGTAAATGTTAATAAACGTTCAAAATATCAATGGACCAGTGTATGAAATAATGTTATATTATTTGATGGCACGTTTATGTAGTCTCCAATAAAACTTTTAAAAATTTTGATTGACCAGGTTTTAAATTCTACAAATAAGGCAATCAACTAGCTAACGTGACTATTTTATTAATTTTATTTAAATACCCTATACTAACAATTAAGTATCATCATTTTTCTAGACAAGAAATACACATTTATTGAAAAACTAATGATTCGCTTAAAATTCCAGGATTAAGTACATTTATTTAAATTTGTTATTCACATGTACATCATTTTTGAAATAATAAAGAAATTTCCATGTTCATTACTAAATTGGAATATCTTTGAAAACGTCGTATAACTTGGTGTAGGGTGGTTTGGGAAACGTCCACACACTTTTTGCAAATCTCCCTTTTCCCTTGTAAGACTAAACACAAAAATATTCAGAGAAGTTTGTTTAACTTTTCTTAGGCATATTGTCGGATTTAGTACAAGGCATCAATACTAGGAGTATGTGGTTTCAGCATGATGTTGGACCCCATTTTTTTATACTGGCCAAAGATCATCTGAATCAGCATTATCCCAACAGATTGATAGCTCGAAGAAATCCTGTTAACTGGCCATTGAGGTCTCCTGATCTTACACCACAATTTTTTTATAGGGCCAACTCAAGTCAGAGGTGTACAGCGAAGAATTTGATGCATGGAACAGTTACTATAAAAAATATTATTGTATAGTTGATGACCTTTAAAGGCTTTTTCAAAAATGTATTGACGCTGGAGGTGCTATTTTGAAAATCTATTGTAATTTTAATAAATTGCATCGTTCTCTTAATTAATTGTTTTTTTTTTAGTTGTAAGTGTTGTAAGCTGTTGCTTAATAAGTTCCATTTTGACTTTATTTTGTCAAAATTGTCTTTAATATTTTAATGTAATTTTCTATAGGTGTTTAATAACTAATATCAATTGTGCTTGTTAATACAGGTCTCATTAGTTTTAGTGACCATAAAACAAACAAAATATAAATATCATAGCAATTCTATAATGTAAATGAAAAATTAGGTTTAATGGTATACGTATATCTTGATTTATATTTTGTTGGAATTGCTATAATACATTTTGTTGTCACTAAAACTCCCTTTAATCTAAAGGTACCTTTAAAAATATTGATAATACCGGGGGTTAGTCTCTTATTATTGTATTTCAAAAATGATTTACATAATCTCAATAATAAATTTAATTAAAATGTACTCAATCACGGAATTTTAAGCGAGTCTTGCCCTCCATGAATCATTAATTTTTCAATAAATGTGTATTTCTGGCCCAGTAAAATGAGGATGCTTAATTAATGTAGGGTATTTATGTAAAATTAATAAAATAGTGACTTTAGCTAGTTGATTGTCTTATTTGTAGAAACTGAAATTTGGTCAATTTTTTGGAAATTAACCTTAAATGTGACATTCAATATTATGACATTATTTTATACATTGGTCCATTGACTTTTTAAAAGCTTACTAACATTTACCAAAAAAGATACAAAGGGTGATGTTATCAGCACTGAGAGCAATATTATAAAAATTGAGTCCGGTCCTGGAATTTTTCCAAAGTAAATAACGATTTTGATTGGACTAAAAGAGTATAATAGATGTTGCCTCATAATATCTCTTGTTCTCTCACATGTAACTAAACTGGTAAAACTAGTAAAATGTAAATATTGACAATAAATTTGCTTTTAAAAATATTTCTATATAAAGTTTGAATGATTTTACGTTTATATACCTCGCCTGCTTCAGCATCAGTCCGTCCCTGTATTCACGATTTCAACATCGGCTGTAAACACAAACTCGTGCGTACCATGCGAGAAGCGAAGCGATACGGCATCGACATTTTAAACCACGCTTGCTTGTTTCTATTAAATTGTGCCCAGTGCAAAGTAGAAAGCGATGCGAATATCAACTCCATCCAAAAGCAGGCGAAAGTCTACACGCGATTGACAAAATAGAACGTTTTATTTTGTCGGAAATAATCACAGTGAGCGTAAATCTGTTGTTTTAAATCTGTTTGTTCTTGGTAACAGTATACTTTTATTTATTAAAAATGGATGTTGAAAAGCTGATTGCATTAGTTGAAAAAAAATCACCTATTTGGGACAAATCGGACAGAAGACACAGTAATTTAAAATATCTTGATAAATTATGGGATGCGATTGCAGCTGAGCTAGAAGTTTCAAGTAAGTATTAAGATTGTTCTTTTTTCAGTTAAATATTTTAAGGTAGCCCTTAGAAACTGCACAAAGCGGGAATAGGCCAGGCGTCAAGGAGTAAAAAAAGGTCTAACAGGGAAATAATTCCAGGAAATCTGGATTTTGTTTTAATCGCATTAATTATAACCCTCTAAACATACTAGGTTTCCCTCTCGTACGATGTCGACGTTAGCTGCCATATTGACGAAATAGTGCTGAACTTTAGTTTTTGCGAGGATCTCCTAAACTGTTAACTTTGTGGCAAAAACTCATTGCCATATTAATCCTCATTTTCTAAAAGAGAGGTCCTTTGTACGTACTTTTCTCCTAAAGTTAACCGTTTCGGAGATACAGTCTCTCAAAGGTCGACATTTTTGCGCGACTATGGGAAAACTTTGTTTTTTACTTACAATGCATTTTACGATATACACTGTTTTCATTCATTGAGGACAACTTATTTTTATTTCGTACTTACTCACTTCACTGAGCTTGACCTGGAGTTTATGGATTTGGTTTATCTTTAGATTCGGTTGGGGAATCAGTTATCCGGGTTGCAGATCAATTCGCTGGGTTTGTGTGTTTATGAACAAATAATGTGAATGTAAATTTTGTATTTAGTGCAGTTTTCAAAAGTTTCTTTTCTTACAGATTAAATTAAATATCATTTTTGGTCCTAATTTTACCTGCTAACTTGGTATTTTATTTAAAATTCTTTTTTAAAAGTCTTCATTTTTTGGTTATTATCAAAGACCCATTTAAGAGCGACTTAACAGTTTTATGTTGGATACGCGGTGAAACCATCGTCTTAAAATGAGAAGCATTAGTCATAATTTTCCAAAATTTTTGCAGAACTAATTTATTTACAGCTGAATTGATGCTCAAACGTCACAGGATTCCCTTCAACATACATTGCAGGGTGTCTACTAACCTGGAAAATCTGGAATTGTCAGGGAATTTATGTTAGTCGGAGAAAATCCAAAAATTTCAGGGAATTCCACAATTACACTGGGATTTTTTTATTTTTAGAAACATTTACATTCTTTTAATATCGTCTCATGGCAACGCTTCTGTCGAAAGAGATGTTTTGGTAAACAAAGAGTGGCTTTAAAATTAGATTCTTTGATGGCCCAGAGGTAATTTATGACATTATCATAAATATTGTTAGTATTGAACAATTTAAGATAATTAAGTCTGTGCTTAGTATGTAAAAAATTTCAATAGTAACTGGAAAGAAAGACCTTTAGAAGGTTGAACAGAAAAATAGTTATTTAGAAATAAGTAGGCTCTACAGCAGATTGAAAGATTGAACGAAAGTCTTAATGTATTACGTTCTTTTTACATTTTTTGTTAAAATTTCAGAAATTTTGATTCTTATTAATAATAAATGTATTTATAACTGTCGACTAGGTGTTTTGTTATTGCATATGTTTATACATAAAGAAATTGATTTACAAAACGAATTACTTTGTTAGTGGTCAAATTGGATAATAAATACTGGAATTTTTAGAAAATAGTACCTACAAAACTTGGAAAAGTAAGTGAATTTTTAGATTTAGATACAGCTGATACAACTTTATTCATTTCTTAAATTCTGGTCAAGTTTACATTCATGAGTAGTACGAAATTTGTTTGTAAATAAAAAAAATAGCCGCAGATGAAATATTAAAATCATAACGCGTTGCATGTAGACTAACAGTAAAGATACTTAGTATGTTGAAGTACTGTCCAGCCGGGGAAAGAAGACCCGCGCTGCAAGGGAGAGCATTTCCGATAAGTCCCTAGCTTTCTGCGAAACCATACTAAAAATGTAGTATGTATCCCAATCGATAGGTGTAGATATTTATTTATTTATTTATTTATTTATTACAATTAATATCCAACGGGCAAGAGCCCAATTACAGGATACGTATTACCCAAGTAGAACACCGAAGTTCAATCCGATCGTGGCACAACGTTGTCGCAATCAAACCAAAACTCGGAGTGCTACCTGGGTACGGTATTAGTGGTATTCATGCATACACATATACACGCATATATACACTTACACATACACAATATCTAAATATATAAACAATAGCAAGGATATCTAATACATAATATATACATCACAAATGACTTTTTTGACATCACTTAGACTGCCAGATAAAATATCTAATGCATTATCAACATTAAAGTAATTAATTAACATTTGATATAATGGCGACTTTACAAGAAAATTGGTGTGCAAAAGGTAACAAGAATAAGCTGTTATGCCTATCACCCCTAGGTACTCGATATTAGTACTCGATATTTAAGCTCGGCTGTAACTGGCTCACACTTTATCACATAATGAATTAATTTATGAAGAAACACTACTGAATGCAGTCTGCGTCTAATATGGAGACTTTGCAGCTCAAATGTCTCAAGAGACTGCTGTTGGGGTACACTTCTTTCAGGATAGGCTCTATCTAATAAAAAATTAGCCTATATGAAGAATCTTCTGTGAACTTTCTCTAACAATGTTACGTATGTTGCATGTATAGGACTCCATATAACTGATGCATACTCAAGCCTCGATCTTACAAACGTAATAAATAATAGACGCAATGCTAAGGCACTTTTAAAATCCTTAGAGTTATGCATCAGTCAATCAATATGATGTGAAAAATTATGGTCAGAGTCAAAGTAGGCTCCTAAATCCTTGACATAATCAGGCCTCTCCCAGACTTCACTGCCGTGTACATAATCAAACAGATATGGGAGTTTTTTGCGACAAAAGGACATAACATTGCACTTAGCAGCATTAAATGGCAGTTTTTTGTTGACACCAATTATCAAGCGTATTAAGGTTACTTTGTAGATTTTCACAATCAGAGAAGGTAGTGATCTTACAATATAATTTAAGGTCATCTGCATACAGAAGGTAGTGAGCAATCATATCATAAGCAATGCCATTAATGTATATTATAAAAAAGTGGGGTCCTAGGATTAATCCTTTAGGAACACCAGAAGTTTGATGGAATGAGTCGGACTTAAAGCCCCGATATTGCACAAATTGAGAGCGTCCCGTAAGGTATGACATGCAGAGATTTACCAAACCGGTGCTTAGCCCGACTTCAAGACTATTCAATAGAAGAGCATGGTCAAGTCGATCGAACGCTTTGGAGAAATCAGTGTAGATGACATCTACCTGGCTTCCCCAATCAGCGACTTTAAAGATAAACTGTGTTATGCACATAAGATTGCATACTGTGGATCGACTGTAAAAAACCGTGTTGATCGAGTATAATGACATTTGAAACATGAGATGAGATGAAACAGGTCTATAATAATTAGCGAATTCATTCTTAGCGCTTTTTTATGAACAGGCATAATTCTGGATAGTTTCCAGATATTGGGAAAAAATCCTAAAATTATTATCAAATTAAACAAAATAACCAATGGTTTACAGAAAATTATTGCGCAGTCTCTGATTAGGATTGCAGGAATTAAGTCACGTCCTAAGCACATATTTTTTTCTTTTAATTGCATTTAAGACGTCAGATTCAGATACCCTTATTAAGTTCAATACATTCACATTGTTAGCATTTACATAATTTGTAAATTAACCAGAAATGACAAGTGCCTTAGAGAAAAAATTGGCAAACGTGTCCACTATTACTTGCGGACTATCAATATCCTTATTATTATTAACCGTAGTAGATGGAATAACTGTGTGATTTATGCTTTATCATGAATGAAATGCAGAAAGTACATTCTTTCCGTGGGCCCTCTTTCCCTGGACAGAGAGTAAGCAGACAAAAAATGACATTGTTTTCTCTTCCATATAACTAACTTTCATTCACTCACAACTATACAATTGCGTAGGCTTGTTAAAGGATTTTTATGAATTTGGCCTTATCTATTAAGAATAACATAGAACAATCATATATCGGAGTGCAGAAGAAGAGATTCCTTTATTACCATGTCATATTGTTGAAACTGACGAGTGGACATTTTTCTTTATTTTTACTCTTTTAAATTTTAAGGAGAAAATATCTACATCTCTGTTGGTGAATGAAGCACAAGCAGATCAATGCTCCAACAACGAACATATTGCAACAGAAGAAACACTTCTTAACAATAAGACAGTCCGTTTCAACACAGTCCCCTTTCACTGGAAGTTTCAGTATTTATCAATTACCCTATTAATTAGATTTTTTTTTCTGAATTTTCTTGTTCGATGTTATCCACATTTTAAAGTTCTATGAACAATATTCTAGCCAAATGAACTCTTTCACACGCGTCACTGTAAACTGTTTATGTATCTATTGGTGTAGAAGTAGATTTAATTACCTTCCTAGTGTATATAATTCACAGAATAAAGATCAAATGATGACGATGTTATTAGTGCATGCTAGTAGTGGAGATTTGCTGAAATATCCGTTATCTTCTATGCTGACTGATCTGTTAGTGAAAATTAATTGAAATCCAACAAGAGGAGGGCCATACGTTCATGTCTCCGACTGGAACTAAACTTCGTGAGTTGCAATCCTGCTCTCCTGTTGACTTACTCCTATTGTAAATAACCATAACACTGCATATTTGCGCATTGTGGAGTATAATACTTGTATTATTACGTATGAAATATAAAAAAATTTAAACAAAAGAAAATAGGTAATGCATTGGCCAAGAATAGATCCAGCGCTCTAGCGCTCCACAGTCTAGCGCCTTTGTCACTGTCTGCCTGCTGCTCGTGGTAAACTGATAATTCCAAGGCCTTATCAGTTAAACGCTGAACGTTCAGAGGCCTGTTTTTTCAAAATCGCTTGAGAAGCGCACCCTATTATTTGGACAAATAGTTGTCTATATTGACTGCAAGATCACGAAGTTTCGTTCGAATCGGAGACGAACATCTGAACCTCTCGTAAATAAATCTCAAGCGAAAAGAGTGATACATAAGAGAGTTTTTTGATTAAAAGCTTCTTAAGTTCATATTCGCATTTAATCACAAAAATTGAAAACTATATGAAAAGAAATGATCACGTGATATACATCGTAGTTATCCGGGTAACCGTACAGCCCGCTATGTTGCGCATGTAAATTGTGAAGTCCAGTTAAGGAAAAATGGTCGGCCTAAAGAATTGACATTCGGTATCAAACGTTATTATACTTATAAGGTATGTTTGGATGGTGGAGGGAAACTAATCTGGCATTTCATGGTAGACAGCGATTGCAACAATTAGCAATACACACAGACGTGCAATTACTATAATACCAGACGTTCTCTGCGCATTATTAGTGAAACGTTTAGTACGTGTTTTTTTCAATAAGTTGCAAGATATCTGTAGAGAATTTCATGCCCTACAAATTTGTACCTAATCGTTTTTAAATTATAAGTTAATCGCAGGATTATTGGTGAAAATGAGAGCGTCTTTAGCAAAATTCAGCATTATGTGAATTAATTCTATTGTATTCTTTCGTTTCCATATGGAAATCTGTGGCATTTTCAGCATCAGTTTATAGTGAATAATCAGAACCTCTGAATGTTTTTCCATCACAGTGCTGTCTGCAATTTTAATGTATAACTGCGTGTAACATTATTGAAAGATAATATAACTTGTACAGTTTACAAATATTTTTAGGGATGCTTCTATATGAATTGATCATAAAATGACCCATGTTAATGTTTTAAAACTAAATCCCTGGTAGCAAAAAGCTTGGAAGTATTTATGTATTAATTTTATTTTTCAGAAAAAGCAGTGAAAGATAAATGGAAAAATTTACGAGATCAGTACCGAAGTCAGTTAAGCAAAATTTCAGTACCACGTTCCGGTGACAGTGCTTCAGACAGTTCATATGAACCTTCTTGGTCATATTATAAGCCGCTTCATTTTCTCAAGGACCAAATGAAGCCACGGACATCATCTGGAAATTTGAATCATTCCCAACTTTCACAACAAACTGGCAATGATACGATTTCAGATGAAGAATTTGATAATGTGAAGATTGAAGTAAATGATGATGATAACAGTAATATATCAGTTCCAAAATCTTCTTCATTGGAACTAGACAGAAACTTTTTCTCAAGTGCATATCAAAACCATGAAAACAATGAACATCGTGGAAAAAAGAACTAGCAGTGATATTTTAAATGATCCAATAGAAATTGATCCCAAGAAAATACGTCTTTTGGAATGTATGCCAACTGTTGAAAAAAATAACGTAGAAGATGATTATTTTTTTAAAAGTCTTTTGCCACACATGAAGCAACTCTTGCCTCGAGAAAAAATGCTCTGTCAAATGGAAATTCAAAGAATTGTTTTTAAACATGTGTATGATAAAAAACAATAAACATCTTGCATTAATACCAATTAGGGCAGAAGCTCTACTGATATTCCACTGTATGAATATAATGGCTAAGGATTGTACGACTTATTCAGTCCATAGTTGCAGAAATGGCAACAGTGAAAAATGTAACTGATTCCTTTAGGTAACGTCACAAAATATATTGTAAAAAATATGTACATGTATTTTTTATTATGGTGTTCGATTGTGAATATTAATAAAGACATTATATTTACTCGCTTTTAATAATAAGTTTTTCAATATTTGTAATATGAAATTGTACCAGATCTGATAGCCTTATTAATTTTAAATATATGTTTTTTTAATGTAGTGAGGATAAGGTGGGCAGAAAAGAAGAAAATCAAAATTTCAATTAGTCGACTTCGGTTTTGGACACATCCTCAGGACAATTTAAATTAGGTCTCCTTCTAAACCTAATTTCAATAGTCCTGAGGATGTGTGAAAATATACGAGACGTTGACAAATTGAAACTTTGGTTTTCTTCTTTCTGGCGACCTTACCCCCATTAAATTAAAAAACATATATATGAATAAGAGTAACTAGACTATTTCAACAAATTAATTTAAAATTCTATCGAATGTTTTTATTGCCACAATGAAATATTAACAAAATGTTTCCCTATTTCTTCTCATTTGAGGATAATGTTGACGTAAATCTCCATATAGAGTTTTCTAATGCTTTAATTATTTTAAGTTTACTTTGTTTAACCTTCATTTTACGATCAAGAGACGAGTTTGTTTTGTCTGAGCTACCTCTGTCCTACCAGCAGCATCAATGGCGTATACGAATCGATCTCTAAAGGAGGATTAATAATTTTGGTAGTGAATTTTAGAAAATAAATCTGTTTCTATTTGTATAAATGCAAAATAGATATTGATATGGTTATGCTACACTTTTTACGGAATACTGGGAAAGATTTCCAAATCGCTCCTTATCAAACCTTTAACTTTTTGCCTCTCTTTAGAGACCGCCACAAGGGTGCTCTGCTCCAGGAATTGCTGATTAAGGACGTAGGTATACCGTTGGGACTTCTGAGCGTAAACAAATTTTGGAAAGACTTGCTAAAGTAAATTAGGCACCCGATGACTATGGCAGGAAGTAGAAGTGCCTAAAAAATTATAAAAGAACAACGATTTTATCCATATCATATTCAAGCTCTGCAAAGGATTTTATAATTGAATGCAGATATGCATTTAGTTTTCTGTCGATTCATCCAAGACCACAGAGCCCAAGTTCTCAATATGTGTAAGAAGATTTTAATCACTAACGACGCACTGTGTTTTCAAAAGATAGGTATGTTAACAAAACTGATCAACAAATTAGTACGCCGACGTAAATTCTTATGAAGCTAAAGTAACATATTGTCAACATGAATTTAGGATTAATATGTGGGTCGTGGGCAGGACCCATTGATTGATTTTATTATTGGCCCCATCATTATTATACCACATCAACTAAATGCCAAAAATTATTTACAATTCCTTTGAAGTGCGTTGCACAGTTTATTAAATGATTTAACAGAATTACCTCACTAAAATATGTGGTCTGTGCATGTCTTGAGCATTCGCACATCTTAAATTAAATTCCTCGACAATAATAAATCAAGTAGTTCTCAAATAGATGGATTGGCAGAGGACATGATGCTCCGGTAAACTAGTCGCCGCGTCCTCCTGACATAACGCCATATGATATTTTTTATGGTGCGCTTTAAAAACAGGTGTAATCCACTCCGGTAAATACGGAAGAAAAGTTCTGATGAGTTCAAAATACCGCAAACTCACTAAAAAATGATGCTCAAATACTGCAAACAGTGTAGTTTAATATTTTACACCGAATTAATTTTTGTTACGTGTAAACGGTGGTCATATTTAACACTTGCTGCAAGACTTTGTTGCATTTAATGAACCAAAAAAAATAATAGTTTTTTTTATAGAATTTTTTTTGTTAAAGTATGGCAGATAACAAATCGTTTCTTCTTCATCTTTACATGCCACCGCTCGGATGGCGCAAACCTTTACGTGGAAGATCGTGGTGTACGATCGTAGAGCAAAGCTCCTCTGCACTCCTCTGCCTTCCAGATATATTCCCGCCCCTGAGGATGGTCTGGCGACCACATGAGAACCATCTATGTAGCACACCAGAATCCTGGGGGAAAGTCAATTCTACCTTCCCACAGCTGCGCCCCATTGGGAAAGTGACAGTATATTTCATTTCCAACATTATTTGGTTCTTGGCTTCTCTCACCTTAGGGCAGAGATGGGAATTTCCCTCTTTGCCAGTCTAGGAATTACTGTGACCTTCAGCTCTACCTAAACATCGCTATCTTCCAGAATCCCGCATTCTCAGATAGGCCGCCATAACGTCTCTCTTTGTCCACGAGGGAAGCATTGGTACGCCTAGCCGAGCCTCTAGAGCAACTGTTGGAGTCGTCAAAATATATATTTGAAAGTCTTGAATTAAGGCAACGCAAATAAACATTTTTCTTATAATTATGTCTAAATTTAAATATAATTTGATTCGTTTAAATATATCTGCATATTTCGTAGTAAAACTCGACGTGTGGTGGAGTTTATAATAATAGTAATTCTTGACGTTTCAAAAAAGTCAAATTTTTTGAAGTTTCAAAGAAAGTCACATTTTGACGTTTCAAAAAAGTCACATTTTGACGTTCCAAAAGTCACTTTGACGTTTCAAAAGGTCATTTTTTTCTGTCTGAAATTTTATCCATAATTCGTCGAGATTCGTCCAGAAATGCAATAAAAATGTTCAAAATTTTTTCACGAATACCATAACTTCTTCACTTTGAGGGTGAGGAAGTAATTTTAATTGACATATTCATTTGTTTCAAGTAAGACAATTATAACATCAAAGACATTGTATGTTCAAACTAAATGGATAATTATTTTATTACATCGTGGTAAAGGTTATACTAATATACCGTTGCATTTTATAATCATTAGCCTCTTTTCGTTTTTAAAATATATTCACCTCTATTAAAATGTAAAATATTTCTTCCTGCATATTGAATGACGGTGAGGCATTTATCCAAATTGGCTGCAGCTCAGAGGTAAACCCAGTTCTTATAAGTCGCCGTTTTAATACAGCTCTAAAATGTCAAGATTTGGAATTCTCGCGCCTAATATTGAAGAAGTGTAGCCACAAACAACAGTCTGGCGACTATGGATGAAATCCGGGTTTTGGCTACCTGGAGAAATTGCTTCTCGATCGACTGGGCGTCGTTTTTGCCAATTTTTGCTTTTCTAGCATTCGCAATAAGTATATTGTTGGGATTGCCACCACCGGTCCCTTATTAATTATTATTTCCAATAAGGCGTGGTAAGAAGTTGGACATTTGACATGTCAGTAGCAGTTTGCTGAATATATTTCACCCTATAAAATGTTGAATTTCTTTTCCTTCGCCAATAATAATTTTGACGATTAAATGTATGTTTTATTTTTTTAAATAAGTATTTCTTACGATGAGATGAAGGATTATTTATTTTTCAGAACAAGCTATGCATGATTTATATGAAACAAAACTTTTTTTGTTGGTAAACATATATTTTTTCTTAGACCGAGAATAGTTTTTTGCGCATATGTGAAACAAAGATTTATTTAAATTAAATATATTTTATTTCATTTAAAATATTTTTTATCTGTATATACTCATGTAACTAAGATAAAAAGTAAAATTCTGATTTCTCTGTAAATGACGCCATTGGTATTTTCCACCAGATCACTTGTAAACAAGGTATGATATGGATAATGCTCAACTCCTAAATGTAAAATTCTGTTTTCTGTGCAGTTTACAACGCTGTGATTCATCAGATCGTTTTAAGACCTGTTTTGTAAAGTTTGGTTAAACTGCAATAGTCGATTAAGTTATAGCATTGAAAAAAAATTATTTTGTAATCTCGGTTATCTACAATTTGCAGATTAATACGTCATACGGAGCTTAATCTTCAAGCAGAAGTTTAATCTATGATTGTCAGTTCGTTTGTAATTTAAAAGTATTTATTTGTTTCGTTATGTACTAAAAATGAGGATGAAATTTTTTCAATGTATTTGAAGTAATGGTTCCAGATGACGATAATGACGTTGTTAATTGAGAGCGCTTGAGCTAATCAAAACAATTAAAATCGTAAATAGATCTAGATTATCCAAGAAGAAGAGTGTGTTTTATTGGACCGTATTAACCATTTATTATTGCGTCCAACAGAAAACTAGTGATCTACACTGTACAGGATTCAAATGTACACGGTTGAGCAAAAGTAACGAATAATCGCTGTAACTTTGTCAGACAGGGGAGACAGATTTCATGTATGGTATCGACAGAAAACTTCTGAACAGGAAAAAGAATAAACGAAAAGAACCAAAGCAAAAGAACCTTGTATGAATAGAGAAAAGCGTTACAATTTTTGAAAATATAGTCGAACTAGGCACCTTCGAGTCATCAAATAGAAGCTTGCATGAAGCTCCTTCTGTAACAAGAATTAGATGCCGAAATATCTGGACCCTCAGAACCAAAAAAGACGGCTTAGTTAGCTTGTGTGTAAAGTGTGTAAGTGACAGAGATGCAGTCCACATATTGACGGCTGTCGTTGAAGTGTTAGAGCATAATATGAGTTCCTTGTCTAATAGCAGTACAACGGTTCCAACGTTATAGACAGAAGTTTCGGAAAGAAATAAGTAGGTAAAGAAAGTGTAGTAACTAGTGATTTCCTTGCCCACCCTTAAAAATGCCGACCCAGTCTGTGCCCACTTATATATTTACCCTGGTGACGTGCCTGCAAGCAACCAAAGTTTATGAAGCATTATTGGAATAGAACCTCTGTGATAAAGTGAAGGTGTTATGTTGCGATACTACTTACTGCTTCATGCTTGGGTCGTTTAAATGGTGCAAATGTTTAATTAGAACAAAAAATGTTAGAACTAAATTTACTGTATTGCCTTGCAGACATCATATTTATGAAATTATTTTAAGTAGATTTTTTATGGAAAAATGCCTTCTAGTGGTCCTAACGTTCCAATATTTAAACACTTTGAAGAGGCTTGGCCTATAATTGATAATACTAAATTTGAATCTTCAATCGACGTTGAAAATATGAAAAGTTACAGAACAAAGGTTCTTGATTTTGTAGAGAGGACTTTAAATACGCAACAACTTCGCTATTACTAGATAGATTTTTTAAAATTGACTCAGTTATTTCTAGACAAAATATCTTAACCTAAATATTCGCAATCCTTGGAGCATTCCATCACACGCATGATAGCAAAAGCAATTTACTGCTTAAAGATATTTTTATTTATTTATTTATTTAAATAGGAATAGCAAAAGAATGGAGAAATATTATTGAGTTACGTATTTCTATTAATAATAATAATAATAATAATATTTACTGGGGGGTGCAAAGGACCGGCAACCTCCACGTTGGTGCACCCTAGACAGGCAGAGGTAACTCTGCCTGACTAATGTCGGCCGGGGGGCTACCAAGGCTAACCACCTGGTACCCCTTCTACTTCGGGTTCCATATAACCTTCGAAGAAGGGCTCCCCACGATCGACCCCAAGCGGATGGGGGTCAGAGACAGGCGGGAGGGGCCTCACCGGATAGTCTCAACAACGACGAAATTGGCAATGTACACGGACGCTTTAAGTGGACGAGGGAACTTCGGGATGACTTGCCGACCTGCCGTGAGATAGCGAACCTGAGCGAAGGGGATACATGGCGCGATTGCATGCACTTTGGGTGCGGAATGCATCCAGAGCATCGCGCCTTCTCTCAACAACATCTGAGAGATCAAGTATCCTTTCTGCTCAGGACAGGTTACGTAAGGGCACCCCGTCAGCTGGAAGAACTGTCAGCCGCAGTCTCACCGCGGCAATTAGCAGCTGATGGGGAACATCCTTTAGAGTTCACCGGTGTAGACTTATGGACGAGGGTTAGCCTTAACACCAGGGCTAACCTAAAGCCACAAGACCTGACTAGATTAGATAGGAAATTCCGGAAGATGTAGACATCTGGCAAATCAACTGTGCTCGTGGTACAACGCCGCGAAGCAACTCGTCCCCCATGAGAGGTCAACCAATCACGGGGTCGAGAAAGCCAAGCGGCGTGTACAAAAATCGAAGGCAAGATACAGTCGGCCAGACAACACGCTTCTGAATCCAGAGTGTGGTGGAATATAAGACGACTGGTAGAGTTTTTACTCCAGGATCCGGCGCATAGCTGCCGGATTAAGACGTCAACACCATACTCTAAATCTGACAGTGATGCTTACCATTAAGCAGCACTGTCTAGATAGGATCCGAGCGCTCATGGCGATAAAGAAAACATTGAAGAGGCGGGTGAGGAGTATGGAACAAAACAATTTGTTCGGTACGAATCCTTCCTTGCCTCTTTCAAGAGCCACAGCGTGTTGTCGAGAATCCGCCGACTGTAGAAGATGTCGAAACCGTCTGGAAGGGAATCTACGAAACGACGCGTCCATTCAATAGCGACACTCCATCAATTGCACACTTCAAGGCTCTGTGTCACAGACATCTTGAAGAGCCAGAAGAAGTGTGCCCGGCAATCAGTACGGAGGAAGTCCATCAAGCACTTGTTGGTACCCAAGAACTTCGCTGCCCCGGCCCAGACGGCATTAACAACTGGTGGTGGAAGAAATTTCCTTCCACTCACCGCCGTCTGGCGCGAGTTTTCAACTCGTGGTTGAACGAGGGCAGCAGATTCCGCACTGGTTCGTCGAGGGACGTACTGTGCTTATCCCTAAAAAGGGGGATCTTTCCGACCCGAGGAATTATAGGCCGATCACTTGTTTTAACTCCTGCTACAAGATATTTACACGTATCTTGTATGCTAGGACGCTGAGGTCTGTTGATCCGGTCTTCCAGCAGATACACGAACAGCGTGGTGCTAAGAAGGGCATGGCAGGTTGCAAGGACAGCCTGTTGATAGACTGGCTGGATTACACAGGATTCTGTGCAATACAAGCGGAATTTATCGATGGCCTGGATTGATTACCGCAAGGCATTTGATACAACATCGCATGAGCTATTGTTGTACTTGCTCGAATGTCTTGCGGTACCAGCACCACTAGTGAGATGCATAGAACAGCTGCTGCCGCTCTGGAAGACCCGCTTCACCATAACATCAGGTGCACAGCGGTCACGACAGAGCAGGTGACATTTAGGAGAGGAGTTTTCCAGGGTAACTCCCAAAGGTTCTTGATTTTGAGCAGAGAGGCTATAAATACGCAACAACTTCGCTATTACTAGATTTTTAAAATCTGACTCAGTTATTTCTAGGCACAATATCTCAACCTAAATATTCGCAATCTTGGAAGCATTCCATTACACACGCAGGATAGCAAAAAGCAATCATTTATGCTTAAAGATTTTTATTTATTTATTTATTTAAATTAATAGCAAATGAATGGAGAAGTATTATTGAGTTACGCATTTCTAGTTAGGACCCCAGACAAAAAAAAGAAAAGGCCCAGGGGGGCAGAAAAAAAAAAAGGGCGGGGGGGGCCGGGAAAACCAAAACCACCCGGGGGGGGGGGGGGGCAAAATAATAATAATAATAAACTTTATTCACCATTTGTTGACACAGTAGTAGTACATATGGTACGTCAAATACTAGAAATATATATACATATATGGAACAAGTAGATAGATATAAAATATAAAATACATAGGCATATATATACACATATACGAGTATACACACAGACACAACTCATACCATCATATACATACAAAACAGTAGAAGTTGGTAAATATCACGCATTAGTTGTTCAGAAAATCTTTATATTATAATAAGCCTTTTTAACAAAAATGATTTAGTTTGCTTCTTAAACTTATAATTTTCAATTTCCTTTAGGATTGTTGGTAACTTGTTATAAAAAATAATATATGAAATTACAAGCAGGAGAATTTTAAAATTAGCAGTTCTGTGTTTTGGGATTTGTAATTCATCATCATGTCTAGTATTAAAGCAATGACTGTCCCCCACACGTGTAAAAACTTGTGTATATTTAAATGCATATAGAGCATGTTTATATAAAAATACAGAAGAACCGAATATTGTTTGTCTTTAAAAATTTACAACATTGGCTTTATACTGTATATTAACCTAACAATTTTCTTCTGGCATATGAAGACTATGGATTTACCAACCCCCCACGCAACAAATATTATTTGAAATATGCCTATAAGCAAGGCAATAGTACATATTCAGCAGGCCTTCAGTATTTAAACAAGATCTCATCTGGATTATAGCGAAAAATGCAGAGTTGAACTTGGAACATACATGATCAATATGTACATCAAATCCAAGATTGTTGTCTAGATAGGTCCCTAAGAATTTGTACTTCTCATCAAACTGATGTTATTTTCTGATTCAAAACTTGATGGTATAGGTTTTTTTATGTGGAAACTTCGTAAATTTTTATCATTTAATATTAGTCTGTTTCGACAACACCATGCATCAAGTTCATCACTTACCCTTGTCATACGTATTGACAGTTCCTCAGGGATCTGTGCTGATATTGTTATTGTCATATCATCGGTAAACATCGTAACTTTGCCAATCGAGACATATTGTGGTAAATCATTCACGTATAACATGAAAAGAAGAGGTCCCAACACAGAGCCCTGGGAAACTCCCGTGTCTACGTTCTGTTTTTTTGAAACTGTTATCTATTTTACCAGCATTTTGACATTGGGTTATCGTATTTTAACTGTATTCTGTAATAAAGATGCGCATTTTTCTTATTTGTCATGTAAAATGAAATAAATTTGAATGGACCGAAGACAGTTTTTTTTCAACAATTTTAGAAACCATATCATTTACTTATCAGATTTCTCCTGAGGCTCGTCTATTTTTCTTTGATAACGATCCATCAACGTGAGAGAGGCAATGAAGCCGTGTCAAATTTAGTAGATGAATACAAAAGTTGTTTTATTTGTCTTCTATTAAACCAATTTTTTAACAATCTGAGCTCTACAGTTTCCAAAACGATCCATCAACGTGAGAGGCAACGAACAGTGTTTTGAACTAAAAAGTTAAACGTTGTGAACGATACAGCCGAGAGAGGTATTAAATTAATAGACAAATATAACAAAATATAAAAAACAGCATCAGTTTATATTGTTAGCGAATATCTCAAGTATAAATACTGACATAAATAAAGAAACGATAACCAACATGTTTTTTTGAATTGCGCGCCAGTTTGGCTGTCATGATGTCACAAGATTATGACATGCCAGGTCGATATGAGACAGATGGGAGTTAGTAAACATGGAACATTACACGATAGAACAATGCGGCCTGATTGTTAAACATTATTATCAAAATGGTGAAAGTTTGATTGCCACGATTCATAAAGTGCGTCCAATTTTCGGTCGAAATAATGTTCCTCATTCATCTACTGTGAAAAGAATAATCGAAAAATTCGAAAGCACTGGTTCGGTTAGTGATGTGAAACACACGACACGAGCTCGTAGAGGTCGTTCAGAACAACACGTCACAGAAGTTCGCGAGAGCGTGATCGAGAGTCCAGGGACGTTGTTTGATCATCGTGCACAAGAATTGGACGTTACAACAGACACTCTTCAGCGTATTCTCACTAAAGATTTGCATCTCCATGCCTACAAAGTTCAATTAACTTAACAACTTTTGCCAACAGACCATGCACAGCGAAGAGAGTTCCATCAATTGGATCCATGAACAACAAGAAGTGATTGACGATTTTGTTGACAAAATCATTTTCAGTGATAAGGCCCATTTTTACCTCGAATGGCTTCGTTAATAGACAAAACTGCCGCATCTGGGGATCAGAAAATCCACGAATGATTCATGAGAAAGCAATGCATCCAAAACGTGTGACTGTTTGGTGTGCATTGTGGTCTGGAGGAATCATTGGGCCGTTTTTCTTCGAGACGAGGCAAGTAATACTGTAACGGTGAATGGCAAACGTTATCTGCTATAATAACCCAGTTTTTTGTGCCTCAATTGGAAAATATTGTTCTCGACGACATGTGGTTTCAGCAGGACGGTGCCATTTGCCATACCGCCCGTGAAACATTGACGGTCTTGCACGAGTCTTTTCCTGCTCGGGTCATCTCTCGATTTGGTGACTAGAATTGGCCGCCACGCTCTTGCGATTTATCACCTTTGGACTTTTGGCTGTGGGGTTATCTGAAGTCACGGGTTTATGCCAACAAGCCCGCGACCACCGAAGCATTGAAGACTGAAATTAGACGCTATATCAATGAAATACCGCCACATGTATGCAACACCGTTATTCAAAATTTCGCCAAAAGAGTACGCATGAAAGCCGTAGGGGCCATTTACCAGATGTATTGTTTCATGCATAACTCCCAAATGTCTACATTATAACTCAATAAATATTTCAATACTTTGCTACAGAAAACCATGTTTTATTGAACCTTGAAACATTGTGCCCTTACTGAAACACCTTTTATTATTGATATGATTTGTGATCCAAATAAAACCTTATCTTAGAAATGTTTCGTTTTCACTCTCCGGCGGCATCATTTCCCATTATCCAAGTTTGTAAAAATTTTGTGGCAGTAATTTTTTATCATAAAACCACTTTAAGAAGCGAGAAAAAACATTAAAATATACCAACACAACAAAAAAAACTGTACCTTAGTTAACCAAGTCGAAATTCGTTGTTCCCATCTGTAATGAGCATCCTTTTTAAAAAATTCAGCAATATTAGTTCTGTTATAGATATGTATGAGTCGTTGGTAAAATTGAAAAAAAAAACTTTCCTAAAATGTCTATTTGGTGCAGGAGCTTTCTGAACATGATTATAACAGAAGAGCAGTTTTCCCAAGGAATGATGAAACTGTGTAAAGATGCGTAAGGACACAACTTGTCGGTCGATAAGTGGCAGACTGGTCGTGGCTTAACATAAACGGAAGTAAAGAAACAACGCCGCAGTTCACCGACCAGCGGATTTTCAGGTCTAAAAAGTAACCCAACATGTGGGGTCGGTCTTCATTTGTCACAACGTAAACAGAATATGGACAAGTCTTGTGATTACACACTGTGATTACGACTGACTTCATGAGACTGAACAAACTTGCTTCCGCGTTTATTCGTTTTATTTATAAATATATTCTGTTTGGTTTGTACCATGGAGTGCAATATTGGTAGTACTTATTAAATGGTCTGAAAAAAACAGCACTATGAGTTCGTAAGTCTGCGGAGCACAACAATTTGCAGACGCATTTAGTTAGTGGACTTAAATGCGATTGCCAAAGCGTTAGTGACAGATATTGCGACCGTTGAGAAGAAAATGACTGTAGAAACCGTAGTTGCTGCTAACTGTTCTTCTGGGGAAGCATCTTGCCTTGCTCTTGTATTTTTAATAGTAATAGGTGTAACTGGGTGTAGCAACTCCTCAAACTTAGTAAAAGACATTTGAACTAAATTATCGTATCATCAATGATATGTATGCACCTTCCAAGCGTCGCTTAGCTAGGAAACTTCTAACGTACTATCTTTTACGACTTCGTTTTGAATTATTTACACTGTTCTTACTCTAACACCACAAAAGCTGTACTTGTCACTATGGCATCGTCCTCCACCACGGGCTGAGATTGTACTGAAGGAGTTTGTATGCAAAAAATCTTCAGATAAAGCATTATTACCCTTTTTATTAATGGCACTTTAAATAGTGTAAAATATTTAGAATTATTACAGGACAATATCCTTTGCGAAGAGGGAGATATAGAAGTGTTAGAAAACATTTGGCTTCAGCAAGATGAGTCCCCCCCTCCCCATATGGAATGATAGTCACGAGTTTGAGAAAAAACACGTTTTTTTATGGAGGCAGTTCAAAACCACAACCAATATTTCAAATCACACCTTCCATATTATGACACATCATTTTAAAGGGCATAAAACTATTACACTTACGTATGCAGAAAATTATTTTATGAAACGTTCAAAATATGCTCCATTGTTTGCTAAACAATAATAAAGCCGATTTTCGAATTCTCGCCGAATTTTCTAAATCTTTTTCGGGAAATCTGTCTACATTTTCGAGTTATCCTAGCCCTGAGATCACAAATATTTTCTGGTGGAGTTTTGTAAACTTGATTTTTTATATAACCCCAGAAAAAATCAAGCTGCGTTAAAGCCGGAGATATTACTGGCCATTCGTGAACACCTCTCCTTCAACCAGATTTCCCAGGAAAATAATGAGGTGCTATATCTTGTTGGAAATGCAAGTCGTGCTTATCGAGCATCATGTTCTCTTCATCGATCTGGTTTTTTAGGACTGAATGGTGGCAAGTGGGTTTATCTCATTCTCTAAGAGTTATATAATTGCTCGGTCAGGTTTTGTTCAATGAAAATAGGCCCTTAGAATATCAGAAAGTTTTCCGAAAAGATCAACGTGTGATCTTTTTGGAAAACTTTCTGATCCTCCCGAAACATGTGGGTTTTCATTATCCCAGTACCTACAATTATGTTTGTTGTCAAACCCATTTAAGAAAAAGGTTGAATCTCGTCGAGATAAATATTTTTGAACAAATTTGAGTTATCTGAGATTATTTACCCATTTCTTCACTGAATTGAACCCCTTAGTCATAATCATCTTCACCGAACTAACATAAAATTTAATCAGCAGACGTTTCGAACTTCCACTCTAAAACTTAATCGATGTTTTTTCCTTAAAATCGTGTTTACTTCAAGAGTTAATCTAGTTGGCTAGTTTTGAAATGAAAACAGTGTATGATAAAATAACAATAGTTGGTGTACTATCCTAAAGTTGCAATAGGTAATAGTGTAATTTTTATATTTACCTATTTTATAAAACGTGTAAGCTTTAAACTTTCATTTAAAACCAACTTTAAACCCTGGATTAAACGATGGTTGTGTTTCAGAGATGCATTGGAATCAACCTGAATATCTAAGATATACACCGAGAGTTGATTCAAGTCGAACAGGCGTTAGAGGAAGGCAAATGATGTACCTGTGATTTTTTATGTGGAGTATTGATGGCAGTTCTCACTATAGGTGGAAGTGGAGCAAGCATAATCCATACACGTCATTATTTGCTTTCCTTTTTACCGCTTGTTCGGCTTGAAATGGCGCTCACTGTATTTTACATTTAAATAGAGACGTAATAATCATTTTCATTAGAGAGTGCTTAAAATGTATTTTTTTATTTTTAAAAAAGTGTATTGTTTGTTATTTGAATCTCTAAACATAATTTAAATAAATATGTGTATGTACAGGGTGAACCTGCGAGAATTCTCACCCCCCTTTTCTCCGTTATTTTTGAAGTTAGAAAGACGTTTAAAAACAGATTGTAGGGAGTTTTATGAATTTTTTTTACGATGACCTCATTGAATATACATGGTATTTCATAAAAGTGTGACCAACCTAACATATATTTTTTTTAAATAGAACTCCCTATACATTTTTAGTTTTCTGAAATCTACACTTTATTACGATTCCAGTGATATATAAATGTTATATTTGCATTATTCATTTGGAAGATACAAGCTATTAAAATATGCCTCGAGTATATTCCTACGTTCATTTTCAGAATATACATGAATTTATTTAATACAAGTATTTCACACACAAGTTATGACAACAGAAAATGACTAGTTAATCGACTGACAGATATTTAATTATTTAGAGGCTTATTTATTTTTCCATAGGCTTCTAGAAATATGACATTTTATAATTTCTACTTCATTTTAATTCACTATTTAAACAGCTTATATCTTCCAAACAAATGATGCAATGTATATATTACTGGAATCGTAATGAAATGTAGATTTCAAAAAACTGAAAGTATATAGGGTGTTTCAATAAGAGCGCAATATTTCAAGGTTCAATAAAACATGGTTTTCTGTAGCAAAGTATTGAAATATTTATTGAGTTATAATGTAGACATTTGGGAGTTATGTATGGAACAACACATCTGGTAAATGGCCGCCACGGCTTTGCTGGCACATGCGTACTTTTTTTGGCGAAATTTTGAATAATGGTGTTGCATACATGTGGCGGTATTTCGTTGATATAGCTTCTAATTTCAATGGTTCGGTGATCGCCGGCTTGTTGGCATAAACCTGTGAGTTCAGATAACCCCACAGCCAAAGGTGTTAAATCGCAAGCGGCCAATTCTGGTCACCAAACCGAGAGATGATGCGGCAGTTTTGCCTATTAACGAAGTCATCGAGGTAAAAATGGGCCACATCACTGAAAGTGTCCGCAAAATCTGCATTCATTTCTTGTTGTTCAAGGATCAAATTGGTGAACTCTCTTCGCTGTGCATGGTCTGGCAGAAGTTGTTGAGTCAATTGGACTTTGTAGGCATGGAGACGCAAATCTTTAGTGAGAATACGCTGAAGAGTGTCTGTTGTAACGTCCAGTTCTTATGCACGATGACGAAACAACTTCCCTGGACTCTCGGCCACGCTCTTACGAACTGCCGTGACGTTTTGTTCTGAACGACCTTTACGAGCTCGTGTCGTGTGTTTCACATTACTAACCGAACCAGTATTTTCGAATTTTTCGATTATTCTTTTCACAGTAAATGAATGAGGAACATTATTTCGACCGAGAATTGGACGCACTTTACGAATCGTGGCAATCAAACTTTCACCATTTTGATAATAATGTTTAACAATCAGAACGCGTTGTTTTATTATGTAATGCTCCATGTTTACTAACTCCCGTCTGTCTCCTATCGACCTGGCATGACATAATCTTGTGACATCATGACAGCCAAACTGGCGCGCAATTCAAATCTTGCGCTCTTATTGAAACACCTTTTATTAAAAAATATACAAGTTGGTTTGATCACACTTTTATGCAACACCATGTATATTTACAGAGGTCATCATATAAAAATTCATTATATTTCCTACGATCTGTTTTTCAAAACGTCTTTCTAACTCCAAAAATAACGGGGAAAATGGGGGTGGGAATTCTCGCGGGTTCACCCTGTACATCAACATATGCAGCAACAAGCCATTCTCGGTTATCTCGCCGTGTCAGTCATACACTGCAGAGTTAAGATTACGTTTTATTGTTACTGGGTTGGTGAAGTTGTATTGAAGGTTTTTAAAATTTGTTGAGTTGAGCTGTGACTACGTTGGATTATCGTCCGTGATTTCCATTTCTCTATGCTCTGGTACTACTTTCTACAACTTATGCTTGCTACTTACCAAAATTTCAACTTGAATCCGCAATTCCCATCTTTTTTTATTATACACTATACACTTAGTATGAGCATGACAAAGTTCTTCAGTCAATATGTTCTTAGTTTGCAGGTTTAGGTTTCCAAGTTGTTTGTGATTTTCATGTTTGGATGTGTTCCCAGTATATATTTATTTCAACATTTATCCTCTCAGTAGCGGCTGCTCCATAGAGGCTCAGGGGCTTGAGCCTCCCATGTTACTATTTGGAAAATGTAATAGTATTTAAATACATGAAATTTTTTTTTCAGTTTTTTTTGTATTTAATTATTTTTTTTAGCATAGTTATTATTTATTATCCGTTTGCAACAGCTATGTGTACAATTAATTCGCATAATCCGTCAACTTATAACTCTAAACTAGAGAGTATGAGGGCTCCGGCTCAGCTCATATGAGCCATTCCTTGCATAAGGAAATATATGAAGAAACGAACCGAGTGCGGAAATTGTCGATGGCAGAGGACGGTTTTTACAACGCGACAGAAGGCTCAAGTTGATCATAACCGCATTGCGCTTTTAATGTTTGTGTAGTGTAGTAGTGACTGTATCGGTTCGCTCTCGATATTTGTAGTTTCACTGTTTTGAGTGTTTTTGTGTTATTTTAAATTTTAAGTTGGTTGATGCCAAAATGACTGAAAATACTATAAATAATATTCTGAAAGTGGATTTTAAAACTCTGCCGTTAGCAGAAAAATAGTGACGACCGACACGAGAATTAACTATTAACCAACCAGACAAGGTAGGGACACGTACTTTCACGAGGCATTTTTCTAAGAAAATATACAAAAAATATCATGGATTTGTGAATGTGATAAGGTAAATGCTCTGATTTGTTTTCTATGTGTTCTGTTTTATTCCGATTCTGTCGGAATGGACAAGATATAGTCGGTAACAGGATTTAAAGATCTAAAACATTTAAATCAGAAAATAAAAAAGCACGAAATTTCTGCATATCATATAAAGTGCAGTACGGATTTGGCTTTGTTAGGCTCGGTAAATATTGCCGTTCAGTTAGATTCAGTTTATAGACAAAATATTATAAAATACAACGAGCACGTGACTAAAAACCTAGTTTTATATTAAAGAAAATTGTCAATTGTATCAAGTTTTGTGGAAAGTTGGAATTAGTAACCGTTGAAGTTCAATCAAAAAATAAAATTAAAGTTTAGCCATGCTCATTTTGTACATTGTTATGCACATCAACTAAATTTAATTATGCAGAAAGCAACCAGTCAGAATGCCAAAATGAAAATTTAATTTATCAGCAATTCCTAATTTGTTTCAAGTTCTTCTTACAGATATGATGTATGAGAAGAAATTGTAAATTGAAAATTGCCTAGAGTTGCCGTTACACGTTGGAATTATAACATCCGTATAGTAAACGTCATTTTTCAGAACAGAGAAAAGTTAATCGAATGTTTCGAGGAATTGGAGGAAAAATATAATAAATCTGTTACTTGCAAAGAGGCCTACGGTTTACGAAGGATATATCATATATTAGAAATTCAACTGAAGAGATAAAGAAAGAAATTACGAATATTGGGAATGAGAATAAACTGAGAAAATTATATCATCTATTAGAAATTCAACTGAAGAGATAGAAAAAGAAATTACTGAAATTACTATTAAGAATGAGATTAAACGGAGAAAAATTAATACTGAAAATAGAAATTCCATAATTGCTAAGGAAGCGTGTGATACAATAATTTTTCAGATGAAAGAAAGATTGTCATACAGATGTTAATGTAGACAATTTTCTTAATTATTAAAAGAAATTTCCGACGTCGACTTTCAAATCAGTTGTTGAATCTTATCCAATGTTACAACAAGACAAATTAAGGACTGAATTGGAAGTCACTTAATCAAGAATGGATTTTGAAAATATTGTATGTGGCATAAACATGCGCTCTTGGCTGTCTGAAAATGGTTTAAATGAAACGTTCAGCGAAATGGCCAAGTTACTAAAAATTATTGTGACAACTCCGATGTCTACTGCTGAATCAGAAAGATGTTTTTCAACTCTTAAAAGAATAAAGACATTTTTAAGAAACACTATGAATGAAGAACGTCTTAATGTCCTAGTAATGATGTGAATGGAAAATAACATTTATTTATAACATAAGCAATTTTGACGAAAAATTCGTACACATTTTATGTCCCACAAAGACAAGAAGACTTGATTTTATGTATAAGCAATAATATTTTAACTCGCATTTTGAAGTGATTATTATATTGTGAACTTTTTTTGTACATGTGTACATAAAACTTTTCTTTTGTTATCAAAAATCGTAGTTCTACTTGGATGTAAATTACCGAGGGACTGAATGAAGGTGAGTCTTTATTATGTTGTTCGTATTTTTTTAAGAAACTAGAGCTCCCCAAAAAAAATGATTACGAATCGCCAGTGTAGACTCTACCGTGAACAGGTAAAACACCATAAGTGAAAAATGGCTGTTTTGAGTAAATTACCTTTAAACTTAAATCAGCTGCCTTTTTATTGATAATGTATACAATATGTGTATTGAAGTATTAGACACAGCACGTTACACTGAAGGAAGAAAGTAAGTAATAATTGCATCAAACGCCTGGGTATGTAGCCTCTACTCATCTTTTTTTGTCTAAAACACCCATTCCCCACCCCCATTACCTTACAAGTTATGACGTCATTGAACTTTTTTAATAACAGCAAATTAATAGGAGAAATGATAGTAAAGAAGTAAGAAGATTTAATAAAACTGTTCAATATAACCTCCATTTAGCTGAATACATTTTTTTGACATCTACGCCTAACTGAGCTTATTACTCTTCTGAGAGTATTGGTATTTATTGTGCCGAGAAGGCCCCTAACTCTGCCTTCCAAATTATCGATAGTTTCTGGACTTTCAAAATTATACACTTAATTTTTCACCGTACCCCACAAATAAAAATCAGGTACGAGCAGAGGCCACAATACTGGTCCTCTATTTGAAATTATGCGATTACCAAAATTTTCCTGCAATATCCGTCTAATATTATTAGTATTATGGACAGAACAGCCATCTTGTTGGAACCGCAATTCGTTTATTTCTTGTTCTGTTCACGATAAGCTGCTCCCGTTTAATTGTTGTGAAAAATGAATGGACCAATTAAATGGCTATCTAAAAATAATAATTAAGGAAAGGGTTATATGCAGATCATAGGAGTAGAATAGGAGGAGAAAAGGTAATACTTATCATGCTGCACCAAACATTGAATCTAAACCTAGTTTGGAATCTTCTTTGCGTAGTTACATGCGAATTTTCTGTGGCTCAGTGGTGATTATTATGCTTGTTAAAGACTCCACAATTTGTAAAACGATTTTCATCGGTCCATATAACTCTCGATTGAAAATCAGGTTGTTCTTCGAATTTCTGATTAAAACAACGACAAAATTCAAGTCTTCTAGCAAAATCATTATTGTTTGAAGATTAGACAGTCGTAGGTTTGTACGGATGATATTTCCTTTATTTTAATGTCTTGTGTACATTTGTCTTAGGAATATTTGTTTTGCCTGCAATTTGTCGCACTGGTATGCGGGGATTATTTTTAACAGTTTCGAGAATATTATTTGTGCGGTCAATATCATTCCGGTCTCTTATTATCAAAATTCCCGTACTTTAACAGAAACTATTCTATGTGGTTGCATTCTCTCCAGAAATGTTTCTAGATAGGAAGCCGATGCGTTTTGCGAATTTCTATTTACTTTTAAATAACATTCTAACAGCAAATTTTTGTTTATTTGAGAATTTGTGCGCCATTTTGCAATAACCACACACTTGAACAGTAATAATAAGTATTCTTGAACAATTTACAATAATGCCTCATTATTTGTTTAAACCACAGCGGATTAAATTTTACTGAAAGTTATGTTTGAATTTAGTCGTTGTTAGAAAACCATTTTTCAAATTTTGCTAATTACTAACTACTTTGCATGCAAGAATGCCCTTGATGAAGAGGATCTCTTTGTTCAAATTTTGAACACTTTATTGACAATTTTATGACAAATAAAATCTTAATGATCGTTTAAAAATTTATATTTTTAGAAAATTGTACATATAAAGTAATTTACAGTAGATTTTAAGTATATAGATAATAATTAGGTGCCGTTTGAATAAGCAAATTCTTTGTCCGTGGCTTTACAAAAACAAAAAAATTTTCCATGGCCTATTTTTTTTTGTTAAGCAATGGATAACTTTTCTTAAATTAGTCCCTTGGAAAATAATTTTTCCTCGGCTTATGATACATCATCTGAAAGCTCTTTTTAAGCGCAATCTGAAAAACGAAAAATCCAATATGGCTACCATAAGAAAAACAAAAGTTACCTCGGATATCTCGAAAACAAAAGACTATCGAGCATGCGTTTCTAGACCAAAATTAGTCCCAAAAAGTACCTTACTAATGTAAAAGTCTAAGACATATCTGACCAAGGATTCCTTGGCTATACAGTCAAAAAAATAAATCACAAAATTTTCGTTTTTTTGGAAAACCTCGAAAACGGTTTCAGTTAACCGTGATTTGGAATCGGCATAACATTTGCTAAAACTTCCAAGAACCCAATTGTGAGCATCGAATTTGCGACACACGATATTTCCCTAACGTTCCGGAAACGAATCTGTTTCATTTTTCAAAGTTGTATTTTTTCTTTTTTGTAGAATATGTCAAGCGTGAAACTTGACACATTTTATAAACAGGGGCGAGGGTGGCGGACGCTCCTTAGTCCCTCGCTGGGTACGCCACTGTAAATATATTGTTAGTTATCAAAATTGAAGAAGAACCAAGCCTTTTTGTATAAGACTGCCATGGCAGTCTTATACGAAACATGTTTCGTGCAGGTGAATCTTGCATCTCGAAACAGGTGAGACTTAATTGATTAATCAATTTTTATCCACGTCAAAGAGGACTGTCCTCTTCATCTACGATTTTGTAGGACGTACAATGTTTCAGCCGTGCCACTGAGAGAAGATTGAGAAGCTAAAATATGGTGATATACAATTAATTAATTCAACACAACATTGCAGTTTGAAATAAAAGATGATTTTTTTTTTACATAATTTTGTATTCTTGTTTGAATTTTTTGTTTCGAGGAGGCGAGTTTATAAATTAGGCATACCTGGAACTTAAATTGAAAAGTATTTTGCTCAACTAATATGTATGTAATATATAAAAGAATTTCTCTGTACAGGGTGGCACTCTCAATATTCGACCCCCTTTTATTTTTTTTATAATTTTGAGATACCTAATTAAAGGTTTTAAGATTCAAATTTTTATATCGTCTTTTCGAATGATTTTAAATTCGGTAATCAAAATTTTATATCCTTAAGAATATACGGGGTATCGTAAAACATGTATTTTTTATTTGTTAATAGAACATCCTGAATATATTTTCGTAATATGAATGCAAGTGTATATCAAACTATATACATTTTGAATTTTTCAGATATCTGCAACCAATATGGCGGAATTCAAATCTATCAATATTGAAACTCAGTTTCATTTATGATTTTTGCTAAAAAATTAGTTAACAAATTGTTTTTCGTATTACGTAAAAATGTGGTTGTTGCATTTAAATAAAAATGTGTTTTTTTGTATAAATGCTCTATAAGTTTTCTAAGTGTAATAAATTATATACAGGGTGAATCATTTTTAATACTGAATATTTGAAGAGTCGATAGATCTCGACGAAATAAGGTTGTTTGGTGGTATAACCTTTTTTCTGCATGGAATTAAATAGTGATGGGTACATGCCCGGGAAAGAAACATTGGGAAAATTCCCGGGAATATTTGCGAAAAATTTCCCGAAAAACTCCCGTTGAAACTATTGAAATAAGATGTTTTTGAATTTAGACATTCAAGACAAAAATAATTAATTTCCTTAAACAAGGCGTCAGTTAGAAGGCAGCAGTGAGCACCCACTAACTTCAGTGGATGGGGTGACATTGAGGAAAACTAGCCACAGGCCACAGCACGGACAAAAATTGCAAGTTTGAACTTGTTCATTGCGTATGTTTGAGGTACAAAGAGAGTTAATTTGTTGCCAGATATAACGTATTACCCAAAATGTCACTTAATATAACCAGATTTGTCATTTTTAGCAAACTTTCCGTTTTTTCCAGAGAATTAAAGTTTGGGGAATTTTCTGGCAAATTTCTCAGTCCCCGAGAAATTTCCCTGCGAAATTTCCCAGGGTAAATTTTCCAGCTACCCATCACTAATAATATTTGTCAATTTTCAGTTGCCTAATTATTATTATTATTTTGTTAATTCTGTTTTTTTTTTTTTGTAAGTATGCTGTATTCCCATCCTATTGGTATGCCAATACTGTTGGATGGTATAATCTGAAATAAATAAACAAGTATACATAATATGTATTATTACAATAAATTTTAAAATCTTAACGTTTTCCATCAAGCTTTTTTCTTTACGCAATGATTTTTTTCATCATTTAGGGGATCAAGGAAAGTAATTGTGAATACCAACAAAGGAGCAATCCCCACCCTCCAACCACGCCTACTCTAGAATCTTATATGACACCCTACCTTTTACGGTATGTCGAATGATAGCCCTTTCGAAATGCTGTATTTCTATGAAAATTAAATTTGATTTCGCCAAGTACTTTTTGTGTAATCTAACAAAAAAATGTATTTTCAATATTGCTACCAAATTTACTGTAGAAACGTGCTTTTTTGTTTTTTCACTTCATAGAATTTGAAAATTCATTACCATGTTTGAACTTTAATATACCCACTCTACATTGCATTGTTACAAAACAATCCATAAAACTAGATTTCAATTCTGAACAAATGTTAATAATAATAAACGTCTTTATTAGTAGTTTTTGAGTACACATAGTTATTATACAATAGTAATTCAGTAATAATACAATAATACAGTATGATGGAGTAGTGCGACTAAGTTTAGCCAAAGGCTTCTTTTACACCTCACCGCATTTATTACCTAACCTAAATTAACTTAAAATTATCTGAATTATCGACTAAAAATAAATATCTAGGGCAAAGATGAAAGTTGAATAAAAATAGAAGTAGATGAGAGTAAAAAAATTGACAAACAAAAAATAGCATACAGTATGCTTGATTAGATAACAGTTTGTTCTTAACAATTTTTCGAAACTATCTAACAGAGACTTTTGTAAAATTGATGGTAGACTAGTATGCAATAGACAATTTAACTGCATAATTTGTAAAACACCGTCTGAATAAGGCAGTGCTGTGATGGGGTATAATGAATTTATCTTGAAATCTTATGCTTACTGCATGAATTGATCGCCTACTTATGTGTATATTTCGAGGATATACAGATACAGATGCTAATAATAGGTGTTGGATAAATTAAAGATAATGATAATTTGCAGTAGATTCAATTTAGCGATTTTAAGCTCTTAAAATTGCTGGAAATATGATCAAATTGTCGTAAATAATGATTAATAATGGACCAAGTATAGATCCTTGCGGAACTCCGGAGATTATTAACTTTGATGTAGACATTTTGTCTGATGCAACCACTTTTTGAAATCTCACATTTAAATAAAAATTGAGGAAATTCTTAGATTTTAAATTTAAACCAATAATTTAATTTGGTCCATATTAAGTCGTGATCGATTGTATCAAATGCTTTTGAGTAGTCAAACGATATCAACACAGTTG
This sequence comes from Rhamnusium bicolor, assembly GCA_029963845.1. Lineage (NCBI taxonomy): Eukaryota > Metazoa > Arthropoda > Insecta > Coleoptera > Cerambycidae > Rhamnusium > Rhamnusium bicolor. Next base: position 4,179 of record JANEYF010002039.1, on the reverse strand, counting down.
TCATTTGCTTACCAGAATGCCTTATTAATGCAAAGATAAGAAACGCATAGCTGTACAATTCACCCTTTCCCACGATGCTTAAAAATCTTAATTTACCATAGATGGTGTGGCTTATCAAGCTATAATTTGGAACATAAATTTTTTTTTAAAACTTGTAAATGTTGGATGTTTAAACAACCTGTACGTAGGAAGAAAAAAAACAGTTGAAAAAAAAAAAAAAATTTTTTCCCCCCAGAGAAAGCGGCCGGTTTTTTTTTCGTTGTTTCATTTTGAAACCAAAATATTTTATTGTAGCTGTGATATTATTAAATGTGTTATATTGAAAAGCTTATGAGTTCAAGAAAAGTATCTCTAAAAATTTTGGTAGGCTGCAAACATTATTTCTTCATTGTAATTCTGATTTCTGTGAAACTCAAAATAAAATGACTATAGCAAAGAGGGTTGAATTAATTTTAATCTATGGTGGCGCAAATTGTTGCTCAAGACAAAAGACCGCGATCTTCAAGTAAAGAAATCCTTACAGATATGTAACGTTTTTAAATTAGTTGTAAATATTACAGAAATAGGATCTTTGGAGAAAAATCCGTACCCAAGGTCTTGAACGAAGAAACTCAAATAGAAGTGTTAGGGCATTTTGCTACCAATCTCACAAGTTCACTTCGTCAGGTGTCTGCTATAATTGATTCTGTTATAAAATATAAAATATTTATTTCAGCAACGAATCAACATTCATCTTGAATGATTTTGGCAAAGTCGATATTAGAGCGATGAAAGTCCACCTGCTTTTGTTGAAGGGCATACTTATTGGCCACATGTTTGAGTTGGTATATTGAGAGATGGTATTATTGATCCTTTATTTATTGAGAAATCTTAATAGCAACATCTATTTGAACATGTTTGAGGCCACCAGTAACCTTCTAAACCCATGCATTGAAGGAAAAATTTGATGGTAATCTTTTCTAAGATGAAGACATGCCTCACTTCCAGCAAAATGGTGGTCCTCCGCATTATGTTTTACCAGTCCGGGAATGGTTGGATAATCCATTTCCGAGTAAGTAGATTGGCAGGAAAGAATCTATAGAGTGGCTAGCAATGTCTCCGGATATGACGACATAAGACTTTTATCTGTGGGGCCATCTCAAATCTGTCGTTTAAGAATTCCACACAGCATTAAAAAACTTCGGCAAAGAATTACTGCAGATAGTGTCGCTCTATACCAAGACAGGTTTTTCAAAATGTGCGATGAGTGTTTGAGAATGGGCTATATTATTTTTGGAAAATAACATTTTGAGCATTTGTTATGAATTAAAATAAATAACATAGATAAAATGTTTTTTTCAACAGTACCCTATAAAATGAATGTCTTAAAATCTGAATTTGATGTTCTAATTGAACACCTCACAGAAATTAGACAATTAAAAGAATAAAATGAGCAAGCCTTTGCAGTCGATTTTTTTACAAATTTAGGAAAATCAATTTTTGCTAAACTACATAAAAAATATTTAAAGAAAGGACGTGTCCCGACCGTGGGATCGTTTTAGGAAAAAAAATCCCGACGAGGCGTGGTTTAATGAAGACGTTCGCAAAATAATAGTCAACCCAAAAACGGGACCGTTGTTATAAAATTATAATTCCGACCTTGTGTGGTGGTGGTGGGTACCTTGTAATTTGAAAACAAGTAATCTATACAAAAAATAATTGGGAAGATTTTGCACATTGATGGTTTTTATTTATTATGCAACACAGATCATAAAACTTGTACTTAACAAAAATTATCAGTTGTATTTCTGCATAAACAGTGTATAATTAAAGAGTATCCAAAAGAGACACAATTTTCGACATTTCATTTAGCCTTTTCCTTTTAGCTGGCAGGCCTTTTTTCGTTAGATTCTTGCTTCTAAGTCTGTCTCGACTTTTGATAACATACTTACAGGTAAAGAAATATCTTTCAGGGCATTACTATCTTCATGAGAATAAACTTGTATCTCACTATTTCCATCCATAGTAATTTCTTCGCGCAATTTATTTTTATCTGGATATACGAGGTTCTCATATTCTACCTGGTTTTCAACAGCAATAATTGGAGGGTCTAACCCACGGTCAAACCACTGTTGTTTGTTGTTCTATTTCTTTATCATTTTTCGAATTAATTGACTTATGTTGACATTTTCTAACTGCTGATCTTGAGTACCATAATTGTTATGAACTTCATAAGTTTCAACAGGGGTGCCAGCTACATCTTCATGATTATGCCAATAAGTGTGAAATTTGCTTAAAATGTCCAGTCTTATTTTCTTATTGACTTGTAGAAACTACATATCGTAGCTAGTTCCAGATAGCCTCAGCCATTGAGCATAAAATTTTAATGTGAAGTTTTTGGCGTTTTACTGGCTGTAAGGAATAGGCATTTAGCAAAACATTTTCTTCCATTTCATTACTCTGTGCAGTAGAATTTCCAATATGCCTTTATACGAACTAGATGTGTCAATTATATTTAACGTCATTATGTATTAATCCTTATCAAAATTGAAAAATCCAAATGGTTAACCTAACTTTACAGTAAATACCATCACTTATTAGGCAGAAACACGAAATCGGGATTGTAATTTTCTAACCACCACGACGGTGCCGTGTTCGGGTTTAATAGTACTTTGCGAAAGTCCCGAACATTTTCATTGAGGCGCCGCGCCGGCACCGTTTGCCGACTGATTCATGTTGTTTGTTTCTCTGCACTATTTTCGATTGTCTTTCCAAAGAAAAAAATCGTACTTTATTCATTCCAATATTTCACAGATATTGTTTATAGTGTATTTTGTTACACCTATGCAATATATATACTTATGTATTGCCTGATTCGAGAGAATATTGGAAATTATAATTCTTTCACAGAACTATTCTATATTTAAAATAACGGAACTTCAAAAGATTTAGAGCCTGCCCTGTCCTCAACTGTCAACAGCAACTAATGGTAAATATCTGAGGTAAGTTTTGCATATGTCATATTTATACAACATAGTTATTTGACAATAAATTCTTAAGTTGCAAAAATTAATATTAATTTTATGATATTACATATTATGTCAAAGTTTTATCACGATATCGCGATTTGTTGGGGTAGTTACGCTGTAATTTTTTTGTCTTATTTTTTTTTAACATTTAAAACGGAAAAATGCATCAGGGTTAAAAACTGCATAAAAAAGATACTTTTACTAAATTTTGAAGAAGAGCCATCCATTTTTGTAGTTTTTTTATTTTAATATTCCAATACAGAATAGGTAGGTATGGCAATAATGGAAGGTAACCTCTACGAAAATAATTCCACGATATTTTCAATTATTGCTTGGTAGAGCAATTTAAAATATCGCTTTACGCAATGAAATATGTAATTTAACAAATTTTAAGAAATAACCAATTTATTTTTTTTCCCTGAACTTAAGACACAAATAATATTAATTAGAAAATTATTGTAAATAAAAAATGTTTCTCGTCCTTGAAATAATGTTTATATAAAAAACTCAACTTATTTTTTCTGGTCCTTAAAGGAGGGTACTTAATTATGGGACAACCTGTATAATTTACAATGTATATATACAGTATTTATAAATTTATTTTTGTACAAGTTTTTAATATCTACTGTTTATGCTCAAATTTGGTGGTATATCTTATTATTTTTTGGCAAATATTATTCCTGAGAATATAGAGAAATAATATAGAACGGTATATGCAGGTACGTTTTACAATAATAAATATTAGGGTAATTTTGAATCTGTCGAGGTTTTACTAAATTCAAAAAGTAATACATGGAGAATTCTAAACAGAGCTCAAAATACTGAAAACGCCACTACGCCTCGTGGGGATTTTATTTTTTTTTAAACGATCCCGCAGTCGGAACTGTAGACAAGCCCTTGAAGAAATCAAATTTAGTTTTTGCATAAAGGGTTTTCATTTGAAATAGCAAAAGGCCCCACCTTTATACAGGGTGTTTCATAGGGAAATGTACATACGTTAACTGTGGATGTGGGATACCTAGGTGGTTCCAAATAACCATGGTTCTAACAACCTTCATTACGTTCCCAAGATACAGGGTGTTTTATTGGTTTTACCTAATTTTTTTCGCCACAGCATACGAACCACTCTGTTTAAAAATTTGATATTCAGTAGGTATGTTTTACTCAATTT